>JAEQBH010004610.1:0-56963 GCA_016808115.1 Tetrastigma voinierianum | reverse complement strand
CTAAGAAAGAGTAAAACTACACTTCGCTAAAGATCCCACTTCTGCATCTCAGATGTAAAGACCGGCGAAAATTCCAATTTTCTTAAAAGGGCAAAATCGCACTTCGTAGTAAAATCCAAAATTTTTCTAGATCTCGAATGACAAACAACTTTACCGCTGGACCATCTCGGGAATCTGGTTTAACACGTCGACTCTCACGAATTCCAAAGATACTTAATTTACATCGTTGATAAGACCAAAGTAGTATCTAAAAGTCAGAAAACGAATTTGATGTGACAAAGTCACATATAACACGTACTCAGCGACACGTTGCAAAAGACAGAGATGATTAAATCTGACTACTGTGATAGCCACACAAGTTGTCAAAATCCATGAGAAGAGACATATACGACATTTTTCAAAGTTTTAATGATAATAAGACAAAATAGAAAAATAAATACAGTTTCCTTCAATTTGGAGACAAAACGTGCAGTGGCTGGTGTGAGAGCAGAAAGTGCAGAGAGCTTAGGTTTTGATGTTTTGCAGAGAGAGCAATGGCTTATCTCAAGATTCCTGCGATCATCTGGCCTGATTCTTCAGGCCAAGAAGGAAAGTTGTTCTACGCATCGAGGGCAACGCGTGGGCACCGATTTTGAGGAGTTTCGACAAACTCCGTGAGGTAGAGGTTTTATCCTACTAGAAGTTACACTTTTTTTAAGTGTTTTGTGATGTTTCTATTGCTCGAGGCCTCAATGACATTCGACAATCCCAAATTCGAACCGAGGCGTGGGAAGTTTTAGAAACTCCATTTGACAAATTCCGTGGATCGCCCACGACGCTTCGTTGTTAATGGTATACTTTAAAGCAAATTGTATTGTGGTGTGTATAAGGTCGGAATGATTATGTATGAGCGGATGAACTGATGCCAGATGACGACAACAAAGAACATGAATCAAAGGCGTTATTAAGGTTTGACAAATATTTAGAATGATGTATGGTCGAGTAATTCAAACTGAACGTTTATTCGAATTAGCCCATGTGAGCTAATTGCAACAGAATTGATCGAGACCACATAACACTTATTTCAGGTGATTTAAATTTATGTCAATATATGCATGATGATGTATTGGCATGTGTTGTATGAAATGGTTGGAAATGCAGATAATGCATTTCATATGCACCGAGTAACCTAGAATTAGGTGTGTGTGCATGACATGAAAAATTGAAAGAAAACGAACATGGTTGCGAAAGGAATTTCACAAGATGATTTTCCATAGAATGGTGTTGGGAGATGGTCCTACAATTACACGTCAAAGGAGCCCATGTATTGTTTGGAAGGTTCTCCAACACATTCGCCTCTGAGGGTAGTCCCATATTTTTACCGACACTTTGGTGGTGTATTTTCAAAAACAACAAGTTTTGTTTTAAAACGGTGTTTTTCTCATATATGGCTTAGGCAAGTGCGAGGAGCTCATGAGACTCGAGACATGGGTAATAGAATTTAGACATTCAAGTAGATCACGAATTTACTCGAGCAACAGATTTACATCGGATCATCAGATATGTACTTAAAGGGAGAACTCCATTTGTGGTGATTCCACTATCGCATTAGCGCATTCTATCGAGGGAATATATTATTTCAGGTACAGGAGCGTGATGAGGAGACTTTATCATCTTTAAAGGCCGATTCAAGAAAGCCGAGTTGCGGGCTTTAATGGTTTTCGTTTAATATGTATTAGAATTCAGATTTTAATATGTATTTGTATTAAGAGTAATGAAATAACTCTGCATCATCGAATATAGTCAGTATATTTTGATGAGTGTTTGATGCAGCTGGGCAAGGCTACTTTATTTAGGGTAATGGTCTCGTGGATACGAGACATATAGATTTTTCCGCGGTTGATGGGTAGGTCAATGGACACCTCGCCAAGGCCACATCGATGGCGAAACGACTCCCACCGTTGAACTGCCTCGCGAAATCTAGCTACCACGTCGAATTTCGTTGAATTCCAAGATAGTTAAAATTTCACGTTTTTCGAGGCACCGAGGGTGGCCGAGGACAATGTGCCACGTGTCAAGTGTAGCATGTCTCAAACAAAGGGTTCAAGTGGGACTCTTAGGAGACATGTGGCAACCCATAATTGGGTAAGAATCCAAAGTAGATGGATAAAGGGATAAGGTAATCCAAATGAGCCAATGATAGGTTGACATAAAAATAGTTAGTACTTCCCACTGGGCCCAACTTCACCAACTAAGGGGATGGAGAGTATATGGCAAAGTGAACGTAAAAAAAATGCTTAAAAAGAGAGAGTTTTGTATAGAGAGACACCACCTTCCTTTAGATTTCCAAGCGACGGACCGGGCAACTCCAGCGCAGCAAGAGGAAGAGTTCATCCACCGCAAGTGGCTTCAGCAAGATAGAGATCGAGTTGTGGAGTTTTGACAAATCTCCAAGAGGTAGGGCTACTCCTGCTATTCTTGCTTAAAAATTCCATGAAAATGGGTTCGGGAGTTATAAGGCGCAGAACGGACGTGTATTTTTCACCCCAAAGAAATATCGAATGCTTGATGAGGGGACTGCCTCGACAAGCCCACGACTTGATTTAGATCGCTTTAAAATCAAACCGATTTTAATTTGCATCAGTCTATGTGAAATTGTTTACATGTTATTGCTCGATATGAATAGCACGCTCATGCGTGAGAACAGATTGTTGACGCATGCTAAATCAGATGTTAACATGATTGTTTGAATTATATGAAATATAATTACGTATGAACCATGAGAATTGAATATATGAATTGACATGATTGCATTCCATAGTATGTAAAGATCACATCAATTCTAAAGGAGAATCGTGATGTTGAATCTACCATTCTTGCGAATGGGTGTGATGGGCCCTGGCCTGGGCCGACCTATGGTCCATAATTGGAAACAAAGAAATAATTAATAATAAAAATCACGTGTGTTGGGTTGAGCAAGTTGGGGTAGATCCCCCCCAGGGTGAAAGTCCCAAATTTAGATATGGTTAGACATAATCTCCAGCAGTGAAAGTCCGTAAAATGCTCCGGCGCGCACGCCGATCCTCGCGCAGGACCCTAAAAAGACGCGTGGCTCCATAAATAACAAACACACAAAAAATTTGACAACGATTCAAATGTGTATTGGAGGTTGGTCCAATGAGTGAGTCATTGGGTGGAACACCAATGACTATTTTTCGCACTTTGTATGGCAAGTGTAAGGGAGTCGGTTAGGACTCGAGGTATGTCATGAGTGGTTTCATCTCATGCATGATATAAAGCATTCCATGTGTGAATTGCAAATTGTATGGAATGTGGATGATTGTGGTGTGCCATTGCATGCGCATTTAGAGGAGTAGCCCTACAGGAAAATTCGACTTACTAGTATCGTTTACCTCACAGGGATCCCCTTCACATGGAGTATTCAGAAGACGACTCACTAGAGGCCGCCAGAAGAAAGCCGACATGTGGCTTTGACATATTTTTGTAAACATGATGTGACGCCCTAATTCCCCGAGGGTCCCGCGACCACCGTCAACTCAAGGAAACCATAGAGTCTCACATCATGAGACTCCATACGTGAGTAAAAATGGCCATCGCCCATACATCCATACTACCAAAATGTGTGTATTTTATACAAAAATAGTTAATTTACAATTTTTTTTATTACAAATTATCCAAAACTCGGTCTTTACCTTATTTTTACAAAATACATTACAAGGCCACATATGGCCATTTCTTCATTCAAGGCCTGGATGTCCCATCCTCAAGTGAATCTTCAAGACTAAAATAATTTTTTTCCTGATAAAGTAGCAATGCCCAGTAGTGGAATTATCCTACATGGGTTACTCCCCACCTAAGTGTTCATGCAATGGCAAACCAACATTTAAGCAAAACATATATGTTCCTACTCAAATGTCTACACGAACGGATTTAACGCTACTCACCCTTTCCCACTTCTCGAGCCCTCATCGACTTCACGAATGCCTGGTTAAGCGTGAGAAAAAACACCGCTAAAACAAAAGATTTTGTTCTTGAAAACATAATACCAATTTTTTGATGAAATATATCGACAACCCGAGGTGAATTACCGGGTACCCAAACAGCTTCACGGGTCTTCCTCCGAGATGAACCGCCGACAACTCTCCAAGGCAATTCTTCGAAAAAAATCTCCTCTAAATTCCTCTTTTCACAACCATTTTCCTTCTTTCGTGTCATGCACTCACACCTATTGTTCTAGGGTTACATATAAAGGTATATAAAATGCATTATGTCATTTTCATACAACACATGCCAATATATCAACTGGGCGCATAAATTAACAAAATCCACATACTAACCACATGTTATTTATTCATAGCAATAACATCAAAATTAGCTCACATGGGCTAATAAACAATTTAAGCAATTCATTTTAAACCACCCAAGCAACACAAACCACATACAAGATCACGTGAATAGTAAAACCCTAGGTCTCAAAACTATTCACGACCACACTAGGGAGTTTCTCACTCAATCTCAATCTTTGGAACTGAAAAGATGGCCATTCATGCCCCTCGTATCCCTATCCATCAAAATACTACCAAGAATAAAAACAAGAAACCCTACATCCCGAAGTTTGGCCAAAACCCACAAAATCGGCCACATTCACATCGTAGCTCCTCAGTAGCCGCAGAGCAACTTCTCCTCTGCCCGACGAGAACCAATCTGGCCATAACGCAGTGGAAATCTAGAGAGAAGTCGACTCACTCAAATCAAGCTTTCTCCCTTCACTGCTGGATACTAAGCCAAAATCAAGACGCCTTTTTTTCTTTTTCATTTATTCCCTTTTCGTCTCTCTTTAGTCAGACTTTTAGTGGACCCTTTTCGACATATGGCTTAATATGGGCTCATTCATCTCTCTTATCCTCTCATTCATTCATGCGACATATGTCATATGGATACATTGAAGAGCGCCCACGCCACACCATACGCCTCTCACATCACAAAGGCATTCCTCATGCCATCATATGTCACCCGAAATTACCGTTTTATCCTTTTTCAGAAAATTAGAATTTTCTCAAGCCTTTACAACAATACGAAACATTCCTCGATTAATACATGTTTGTATAGAGTGTAGTTAACTCTTAAAAACTATTGTAATATAGTTGGCTATATTTTGACGAAGATGGGATGTATGGGCCCGACGCGACCATTTTTACGCATGCTTCGAGTCTCTCGTAGAGACACTTATTTCAGGGTATTTGACATCAATAACTATGATTTATTCACGAAGCCGATGACAATAAACTGACATCCGGGTTAGGACGTCACATAAATTACCTATTAAGTATATCAATTTGAAAATTTAAGGGAAATTTGAGAATGTCTATCATCATTTAGTTAAGATTAAAGGGAAAAGTAGGCTTCAAGTTATCAATTTGAAAATTATTATACATAAGTCATGAAGATTTGAATTTAGGTGATTTAGGTTACCAAAAAACTAAAAAATAAAATAAAATAATATATATATATATATATATATATATATATATATATATATATATATATATATATATATATATATATATATATATATATATATATATTTATGAATAAGTGAATATACTATCATAATTAGCGAATGTAATACCATAATTAGTGTATGTACTAGAGAATATACATACACTAGTTATGGTAGTATATTCACTAGTAATGATATCACATTCACTAATTATAATGGTATATTCACTGATCTACAATTATATATTTTCTTGGTAATTTGAACCACTCAAATTCAATTCTTTATCACCTATGTAGAATAATTTTGCTAAAAATCTTCCTAGCCTTTTTTTTAACTCATCCATTTATAATTCTAAATAATATTTAAAAATTGTTTAAATATAAAATAATTTTCTTCATAAATTAAAATGACACAAATATAACAATTATATTTTCATAACTTTCATGTTAAGAATATAACAAAAATTCCATATGATACTCTGTGATGCCCCAAATCCCGGGTGTCCCGTTGACCACCGTCAACTTGCGGAATACCTATGTCTCATATCATGAGACTCATACGTGAGTAAAATGACCACATTGGCCCATACATCCATACTCACAAAAATACGTCAAACTATATTACCATAGTTCAAGAGTTAATGCATCACTCTTAATACAACATGTTTCAATTGTAATAATTCATACATGTTTTACAAAATGTATCTACCAAAGCCACATGTCGGCTTTCTTCTCAAAAGCGGCCTCTAATGAGCGTCGCCTTCTCGACTCCCGTACCGAAATAATGATCACTCGACAAAAAGAAGCAATGCCCAAGAGCTGATAATCTCCTATATGGGTTACTCCCCACCTAAGTGCACATGTAATGGCAACCAAACACATTCAAACAAATTCATGATCCTACTTGAATGTCTACATGCCCAATCCCATGTCTCGAGTCCTTACCTACTCCCTCACACATGCCAAAGCCAAATGTGAGAAAATTGCTTTCAAAACAAAGGTTTTGTTCTCGAAAAACGTGACTATCGAAGTTTCAGAAATCTATCGACAACCCTCCGAGGTGAATTGTTGCAATTCTCCGAAATAGTCGGTCCGCCGAGATGAACTTGGACAACTCTCCAAGGTAAATTCTTCTAAAATCTTCCCTTGAAATTCCTTTCACAACCATTTTCATTTTTCTTTTCATTTTCTTCATGTCAGCTGCATTTACACCTACCATTCTAGTGTTCTAAGGCATATGGAATGCATTATGCCATTTTAAAATTCATGCTAATATATTTTACATGCATATATTAACAAAAATTAATTCACATACATCATGTTATTCAATTCATGACAATAACATCAAAATTAGCTCACATGGGCTAATAACAATCCAAGCAATTCATTTTGAATCACCCAAACAACACAAAAATCACGTGAACAGTAACCCTAGGCTCAGCATTGTTCACGGCCACACTAGGGATTTTCTTCACTCTGTTCAAATATTTTGAGACCGAAAACACGACCATCCAGGCCTCAACAAATCCCCATCCATTGCAGCCCGCTCTAACCAAAGAATAAACCACCAGAGAAGACTCCCTACCTTCGAGTCACGAAACTCCACAAAATCTGGTCCACGTCGTAGCTCCTTTGTAGCAGGATCAACTTTGCTTCTACCGACAGTTAATCGACAAACTAAAGCCGAGAAATTGAGAGAAGTCGTTTTTCTTAAATCGGTTCCTTCGCTTATTGTAATGTTTTTGCCAAAATGTGGAGAAGAAGATGATTATTCTTTTTCTTTCACTTAATTCTCATTTTGTCCTTTAGTTGACTTTTAAGGACCACTTGCCACATGGCTCAATCTAAGCCATTCATCTCCCATCTTCTCACTCAATCATGCAAATACGCGTCACACAAGACACGTAGTATAATGACTCACACATCACACGCCTTCTCACAGTTCGCCACGACACCCGACACCGCGCTCGAAGACGTGAAATTCTACCGGCCTCTAATTCGACGAAATTCGACGTGGTCGCTAGATTTCATGAGACAATTCCAACCCAGAAGTCCATTTTGTCATCCGAGATCTAGAAAATTTCTGACTACCGAAATTACTATTTTACTCATTTTTAAAATTAGAATTTTCTCTGGTTTTTACATTCTTCCCTCCTCTTAAAAGAATTTCGTCCGCAGTTCTCGTACAATCACAACGAATCACATGCATACGTTTAACGTGCACCGTGCCACAGATGTAAACTAGTCATTTAAGTATTAAACGACTAAACCACGTACCTTCATCCCTAAACAAGAAAGGATGGGGCCCGTGATCGTGTCCCCGCTCCCACGTTGACTCCTCCACTCCACGATGCTGCCATAGCACCCTCACTAGCCTCACAATCTTGCGTCGCAAAACCTGATCTCGACTATCCATAATGCACACTGGTCCCTCCTCGAAGGTCTCATCTACGTGCCGCATCTCACCTCCCAATCCATTACATGAGCTGATCTCGAGCCGCACTGTGAGCATGGAGACATGAAATACCTCACGACACCCGACATGCTGGGCTGCAGTCTAACTCCAAGCTACAAGGCCTACCCTCTCGAAGATTCCCCGAAGGTCCAATGAACTTCGGCGATAGCTTCCCGCGCTTGCCGAACATGACCACTCCTCTCTTAGGCATCACCTTCAAGAAGACGTGATCTCCATTCTCGAACTCTGACATGTCTATGACCCTCAGTTCTACTGTGAGTAGAATCCCCGAGATCTCTAACTCGCAACTACGAATACCTAGGGCTTGAGGGACTTGGGCTTAGGCCATGGTCATAAGGTGTAAGAGCATCACATACTCTCCATTTGATGAGAAATTAATTGCTGTATTTTAGAAGAAGAGAGCTCAATGTGTTTTAAGATTGTAAGTTTGGCTTTGAGTTAGCCTCAATCATTAACCAATCCTTGCTTTCTAAACTTATTCATTCATCTGTCAAAAAAAAAAAAAAACTCATTTATTCATGATTGTAAATCATAATTAAAACATTTCATTTAAATACAAAATATTTTATAAAGAGGCAATACTTTTATAATAATTATAGTTTCATAACTTTTAAATAAAAAATGGAATAAAATGTCTATATAATTTTTTTTTTTGAAGAAAATTATTATTTCTCAAAACCCCTTTTTAAAAATTGATTTAATTTACTCAACTCAAAATTTTGTATTAAATCGTCACATATGTGTAGACACTTTTTTTTTTTTTTTTGTCTTTTTTTCCCATTTGTTTAAATAAATAAATCTTGAGCAAGGATAAATAGGATCAGATCTCTCCTTCCTAAGAAAAAATAAAACAAAAATGGCACAATATGGTTTATCATAAGTTTTTTCTAATGATCTCATGTCGTATAAACTTTTATATTAAAAAAAATATAGAGCTTCATAAAATATCTATCTTTACACAAAATCCGATTTAAGCCAAAAAAATATTCTTTACCCTGAAGTTATCATAGTGTGAACACGTAGTCACTAATTTTAAGTATAATTTATACTTTTATCCTTTTAATTGATGAAATTAATATTGCAAATTTTGGAGTAAAAAGACAATTATAACCACAGTAGTCTATAGGATAAAAAAACAGTATATATATATATATATATATATATATATATATCCATGGCAACAAACCACGGTTCAGTCAAACCTAAATAATAATCTAGTAATAAAAAGCATATAACATTGACATCCACCACTTTGTTTTTTGATACAAACGAGTTAATGTGATGATTATTTACCACTTCATTTGTAATGGAGAACTTATTTGGTGTATAGGAAACAAAATGCTATTTCCATTTTACTATTTTGTAATTAAACAAGATTTAATAAAATAAAAAGGGACATTTTCAAATTTCGATCAATATATTTATTTTGAACTAACAAAAAAAAAAAAAGAGAGAGAAAATTTAAATACATATCTAAACTTCTTAAAAGGACATCCCTACAAATTTTATTGAAAATTAAATACAATTGGGTCTCCCAAAATTATGATTACACATTTTATTATTAATAAATATAAATTTTATTTTTCCTCAAAAAAAGAAGAAGATATTTTTTGTACACTAACTAGTTGGATTTAGTATCCTTGCAAGGGTTTTTATTTTTTGAAAACTATAATAAGATTTTCATTTTCTTCAAAGAAAAGACAAACTGTTATTCTTTGTGTAATATAACTGAATAAAGAAATAAGAAGAGAGATATAATCTTCTTGTTAATTCAATCAGCATATGCCATGGAAAAATATTGTGTTATCATTTTCAGACAATAAGGGTCATATCTTTATAAAATTCAGTCTAATTACTAATTAAATATTTTATATTATTATTTAGTAATTTATAGTCCATGAACAAGGAGTCATTGGACATAACTTTTTCATCTAGAAACAATAAAATAAAAATTATTAAATCAACACGTTTTAATAATCCATGCAGAAAAAAAAAAGAAAATTTATATCTTGGTTTCTTTGTACACTAAAAGAAAATTGAGATATAGTCACAACACCTACTCTCGCATTTCATAAAATTTTAACGTGAAAAGAAAAATTCATGGACTTTACATCCATATATGGACTTTTTATGTCTTTTTTCCTATTATAAGATAGTGAAGCCCCTAAAAGTAATTCCTATTTGGAATAATATTTATAGGTTCAGCAGAGAAAAGAAAGGAAAAAGAAAAAGAAGTGAAAACATTCATAAACTTGAAAAAAAAAAGGAACTCTTAAAAAGTAGGGGGGGAAAGGAAACACTAAAGAACTCATGAATTCCATTAGCATGTAAAAAAGTTATTAAAAGCTTTTCTGTCATGAAAACATCAACTATGTAATAAATGAAAATCTGAAGGAAATAAATAAAAATCAAGGAAATTTAAGGAAATAAATGAAAATCAAGTAAGGAAATCTAAATGAAATAAATGAAAATCAGGTATATATATATATATATGTGTGTGTGTGTGTCATTGAGTAGGATATGTCACATAATGGATAGCAATTGTTTCTTGAATGCAACGTTTCCGAAAGACTTGCTGCATCACTTCAATGTTATACTTGTTTCATCATTTTGATATGTTTTAAATAATTCTTATTGATTCTTGGAAAGTTACACCAATGCATATTTTGAGGGAAAATATATCAAACAAATAAGATAATAGTTTGCATTAATTGACTTTTTTTTTTTTTAAATTTAACACATAGACACTTGCATTGACACTCTTATAGATATGTCATATGCATATTAAGTGTAACCGATATCCAAATAAGTAATATAATAACTTCTGCTAATTGTCTTTTATCTGGCAGACAGCTTTACAGATATGCATTTCAAGTGTATCTGATTCTCTTTGGACCTATTAACTATTATATATTACGCTTTCATTTTTCTCTTGAAAGCAAAACCTTCTCTTTGTGTATTAGCAGTGGAATATTGTTTCAAGGGTTCTAACAGGTATAGTGATAATCCTTCTTTTTTCTTCTATGTTCTACCTTCTTTGAATTTAGTATTGAAACATCTTTTTCATTCGTTTATGTTTATTTATTGTTACCTTTTTTTTTTAAGAAAAAAAAACAAAAAATTCCACGTTTGACTATGTGAGTCAAGATCTAATGTGTTATAAATGAATTAGGGGAGTTTTCATGAGGAATATTATCTTTATTGTTTTTTATTTTTTTGGGTTTTATGTGGTAATTTTTATTGTTGGTAGTAGTACTCACCAATAGATATTTGGGGATGGATGACCAAAACTATAGGATAGATATTTATATGTTTTCTATTTGAAGACTAATTAAGCAACAAGGTTTGTGAACTCAAGAATCTACAATCCATACTATACTATGTTTTATTTCTAGATAGCTGAAGTAGTTTGATAGAAAATGAAAACAAATATGATTCCAGATGACATCAAATAAAACAATATATGGATGTGTAAATTAATCTTAACAGCTTTAATTTTGTCCTAACTTTAAACGGCCAACGGCTAACGGCCCCAACGGCCACCTATTAACGAATTTTGTTTTCTTTAATTGCAATTCACTATTTTAAACAAAAAACTAAAATTTGGGTTTTAATTTAATATATGGGAGATTTGATATGCTAATTGTTCTACAAAACAATATTAGATGACCCTAAATGTTGTTATTTTAGATATTGTTTATTGTAGCTTGCTTTTCCAAATTCAAAATAGTCCAATTTTTATTAGATAGCTAGTATTTATCCTACATTAATGATACTCTACTTCAAGTTTCATAAGCACTTTATTTCCTTTTTTCTTGGAACTTAATTCTATTTAGTTTTCTTCATTAATAGGTTGGAACAATATGTCGCGCTTCCATTGAACAATCTAATGTCATATATCGGTCATCAAAGAAACAAATGCAAGGGATATGCAACCTCCAAGAGATATCAAGTTTGACATACTATCAAGACTTCTTGTGAAAGATCTATGCAAGTTTAGGTGTGTATCAAAACATTGCTGCAACTTGATCTCAAACCCTACTTTTCTTGATTTTTACCATGAGAGATCAAGAGATAATCCTCAAATACTAATGATGAATGACTCCAAGAATGATGAAATGGAGCAGCAACTTATTCATTTAACTTCCAAGTGGACTTGGATGGAAAGGTAGGAAAATGAATTACGACAAGTATATGGAGAATACATCGACATGTTGCCTTCTGGACATGGTCTAATATGTCTTTTCTATGAGAATCATTTCTACCTTTACAACCCTGCCACACAAGAATTTGTTAGCTTAGTAGAGGGTTCGTTGTCCCCTTGCAATGATCATGGAGCTGGTTTTGGCTATTTCATGTCAACAAAAGAATACAAAGTAGTACATATGTTCACTCAAAGTGAATCAAGTACTGGTTTCAACATGGGGTGTGAAATTCTTACTTTGTCAAATGGTGATGAAGCTAGTTCTCGTCCTTGGAGAGTAATTGATCAATGCTGCCCTTATGGTGTACCGGTTGTGCGCTACTATTAATAATGTGTTTTATTGACAAGAGCTGATAAACATGGCAATTCTGCAGACTATGACCTAACTTGCCTCGATTTGGAAGAAGAAACTTTAGGACGATTCGCCTTCCTTAACTTCTAGCTCATATGATGAAGAAAACTACATGTTTTTGTTGGAATTGAGGGATTTCTATGCTTGGTAGATAACTTTGCAATTCCTCCAATGATGAACATATGGATGTTGAAGGATGCTAACAATATAACATGGGTAAAAGAATATAGCATCAGGTTTGATATCTTAGATGGTTTTGATGATGTTTACACCATTGTCACTCCTCTTCTTTACCATAATGAAGAAATAGTAGCTATCTCGGTAATTGTCAAGATAGCTTACATTACTACAATGTTGAAAAAGAAAGCTTTAGAAGGGGGAAAAGACTAAATATGCAGTGGGATACCAATCAGACGTGGGAGAGACCATTGAGGAAGACAAGGCTGTCTCTATACACTGAGAGTTTTTTTTCCCTAGGAAGTCGTTGAAAATGTTTCTTTGTAGTTTGATACCTTTGGTATGACTTGTTTTTTATTAGAAAATTTTATAGTCTTATGTTGGTATTAATAGAATCTTTGAGATTTTTATTTTTATTTTTATTGTATTTAATTCATTTATTTATTTATTATTGGCTATAAGTTACTATAAGTTTGTGGAAGAAGGAAACCTATGGTTAGTATTATCTAGGCTTAAAAAGAAAAAAGAAAAAAGAAAGAAAAATCTCATAGCCTTATTTAGAGAGAAAATGTATGAAGATGTTTTTCAACCATTTTTTGTCTTTTACAACAAGGAAAATGAGCAACATAGTCTTCATTTATATATCCCCATAAGCAAGACAAATGAAACATATATAGTCTTTATTTATATATCCTCCGTGATAAGCAAGAGAAAAAGAATCACATTTTAATATTTGTCATCTCATGAGATTCCATGTCTTTCTATAAATCTTTTTTTTTAAACTAAAATTTTTTTTAATACAATATAGTAAACTACCTCCATAAAACTTGAACCCCTTCCCTTCCCAGGTCATGCCTTTAAACGTTGAGCGCTCTAACCAATTGAGCTAGACTTACGGACTATATGATTGGTTAGCAGGATAGGATATGTAATATTATCCTAGGTCATAGTATGTATATCCCATGATATCATATTGTATTGATAAAAAAAATTCATATTTTAGAATATGTTCTTGGATATTAAATTCAATGGATATGATATCATGAGGTACCATATCTAAGAAGATAAGTAATAATGCTTCTATTTGGTTTATAAAATGGATAAAAATAAATAAATAAAACGGAAGGTATCGACTACAATCCAATGTTTTCTATTAAAAATGGAAGTTATTTTTATAAATAAATATTTTTTATATATAATTTTACGAATCATGCTTTCTAACCACATATTTTATTTTATAGATGAATTATTGTCTTCAAAAATAAGTAACACGATAAGGAAAAGTTACATTAAATAAAAAGTTAAAATATAATAAATTTACATTTCTCTCATAACTTACTTTAAGTTAAATTTACATTTTGCATGCATTAATGGATTTAAATCAACCTCAACCGATTTTTTTACTTTTCATTTTAACTATTCCAATTTTGGACACAACGTTGATTAACAAAACATGACATAATTGTCTATACCATATAAGGTAAGTTAACATGCTAAATCAATCGAGTGATCGGTCGATACCAAAATAAGAAGGCACTCCTCAAAGTTGAGTTTATCTCTAGATTATCGCGAGGTGAAATTATTTAAAAAAGATTATTTATGTCAATTATTCTAAGAATAAATACATCTTCAACATTAGGTTTGCTCGTTATGTAAATGGGGGACGCTTTCTGCTTTCTTTTAATTGGTATCAAAAACAAAATTCGGTTTGCGAACTCAAATTTATGGGACTTTGGAAACCTTTTGTTAAAATATATTCTTTTAAATACTTTTTGAGATTAAAAATTTTAATTTATTTTTTTACATCTATTCACTTTATATTACACCGTTATAATATTCTGATTTTATAGGGACTTAAGCCTGTGATTTCCGATACACGCATCCTCTTTATTAAGCTTTAAAGGCGCAAAAATCATATTTAATCATTAGCAAAAACAAAATCCAAATTGAAAATTTAAATCTAAAAAATGATTTTTATATGATGCTAAAGTAGAATCAAACAAAATTTGTGGGTTTTTTTTGTAAAAAAAAAATTAACATTAGCGATATTAATATTTAAAAATAATAATACATGCTTTAGTTTTTTAACTTATTGCTTAAATGTAATAAAAAAAACTTATTGCTTAAATATAAAAATAATTATATTTTTATTATTATTGAATAAAGTCAAGAATGGAAGCCCTTAGTTTTAACTCAAGGTTATCCTGAAACTGAAATGACTCAACTCGTAAAGAGGTAGGATAAGCAAAAAACGGTATAAAAATCGATTTAATTTTTTTATAAGAAAAGAATATTACAAGATAATATATAAAAAGGGAATAGAAGTAAAAAAAATAAAAATAAAACAAAAAAAAATTCTTAAATAAATAAAAATAACAAGTTGTGTAAAAAAAATAACAATGTTATAAAGAATGAAGAAAGGAAGAGAGGAATTGAGAGAACAAAGAGAGAAGTCAAGATGTCATTTTTCTCCTTATCTTTCATTATCAGAGATCTCATATATATAGGGGTCTTCATTAATACAGTAATAAGTACATTCATACGATTTATCTAAGAAATGTGGTCATTCACATTTCTCAATGAATTATTTATAACACCTCGAATTGATGATCACTAGATAAGTTAGTACTGCCTCATTAAACCTTGCCAAGAAAAACCCAATGAGTATAAAACTCGGATCGGCGGGAAAAAAGAGTGCAAAGATACTAACATCTTTAACAATTCTCCCTCTGATAGTGACATAATACTTTATTTTGAAGATCTTACCTAACGTATACCACCTAGTACAAGTTTCAATGTTATAGTAGGCGCAGCTTTTGTAAATAAATCGCCTAGATTATCATCGACCTATGTTGCACATTGATTTCACCACCGCTTGGAAGTTCATGAGCATAGAAGAATCTCCCTTGTGAAAATGTGCTTGGTTCGATCACCTTTAATATATCCCCTCCTGACTACAAGAATACACGCAGCACATTCTTCATATAATACTATTGGTTTGTTCTCGATAAGATAATCCATATATGATTTTCACATGTGTTGTATCATGGATCTCAACAAACACATTCTCGATCACTCATGCATGACAAGTATTTCATCGGTCGGGAGAGGTGGCCACTATCGTTGTTTATCAACCTCAGATATACAAGATTCCATAAGTAAATATATATCCTCGTCTGTGATCGAAGCCAGGAGGGTTCAAAAGATAGCTTGCATCCGCATAACCGAAAAATTTCAGGGTTCCAATGTTTTGGAATAAAATAATCCCATGTCACATGTTCCACGAAAATATCTTAATATATGTTTAATTTCATTCCAATGCCTTTTAGTTGGAGTTGAACTGTATCTTGCTAATAAATTAACTGAGAAAACAATGTCTAGTCGAGTATAATTTGAAAGATACATTAGTGCACCAATTGTACTGAGATATGGTACTTTAGGACCAAACAATTCTTCATTTTCTTCTTTAGGCCGAAACGAATCTTTGGTCACTTCAAGCGACCTAACAACCTTGGGGGAACTAAGGGGGTGTGATTTATCCATATGAAAGTGCTTCAGGACTTTTTCTGTATATGCTGATTGATGGATTAATACACCATCTGAACAATGCTCGATCTGTAGGCCGAGACAATATTTTGTTTTCCCAAGATCTTTCATTTCAAATTCCTTCTTTAAGTAGTCAATTGTTTTGATGAGCTCTTCAAGAGTCTCAATCAAATTCAAATCATCCACATATATTGCAATAATTTCAAATCCAGTTGCTACTTTCTTGATAAAAACGCATCGGCAAATTGAATTATTCATATCCTTTCTTGAGCAACACTGCTTAAACTATTATACCACATCCGACTAGACTGCTTTTTTAAACCATATAAAATCGTTGTAACTTGATTAAATACATGCTTGTGGTTTGAATTCATTACTTGTTGCAATTTGAATCCTTAAGGATTTTCATATATATATATATATAGATCACATTCATCGCCCGCATATCAAGTCCTTCAGAGACTGCTAAATATATTAAAAACGAAATATAGTTGCATCCATTACTTAGAGAATATGTCCCTCATAATCAATTCTTAGTCTTTGTGAGAAGCCTCACTACAAGGCGTGCTTTATATCGCACGATTTCTCATTTTTCTCATTTCAAGCCATACAAAGATCCATCGATATCCAACAGGTTTTATATCTTTAGGTGTTTGGACTACTGGTCCAAATACCTCTTGTTTAGCCAATGATTTTAACTTTGTTTGAATTGCTTCTTTCTATTTTAACCAGTCATTTTGACGTCGACGTTCTTTCATATTTTGTGGCCTCCCTTGATCTTCATCATCGCTTATGATGTCCATAGCCACTTGGAAAGAAAAAGTATCATCTATAAGGGCAGTATTTCTGGGTCCCATATTTTTCACTTATGGTATATAATTAATAGATATGCACGCCCCAAAATACCCTAAAATTTTTTATAATTATTTTATTTTATATTCTAGTATAAATTGTTTCTCAAACTTGGGTATTTCTAAAGTGTTAAATGAATATTGATTGTTATTTGATAAGTGATTTAAAATAATGAACCCTGAATTTACCCAAGTGTCAAGGGCAAATCTGAAAATTTGTAAAATGAGGACCTAAGGGTCAAAAGTAGAATGAGTTTAAATGCCAAAGGGAATTAAATGTTAAATGATAGAACCTGAGAAATTTACCCAAGTGAAAAAGGGCAAAATAGGAATTTTACAAAATCGTGGACCTAAGAGTCATATAATAAAGAATAAATGTTTATGTGAATAATGGAAGTGATAGTGCAAATAAAGGGACTTAAGTCAAAATGGACAAGACTAAAAATGAATTGGAGCCAAACAAGGCCTTTATGGGATTAAGTGACTTCTTAAGTCACATTTAAGTATTAGAAGAGAACATTTTGTGCATTTTAACAAAACCGTATTTTGAGAGTTTCTTGGGAGAGGGAAAACTAGGGCTTTTAGGAGAGAAGAAGAAATGATGAGAATCTCTTCAAGTTTGCTCAAGTTCTAGAAAGGAAGGAGAAGAAAGGAGCTAAGGCTTGAGAACAAGTGATTCAAGGTAAGAATACAAACCCTGTGAATTTTCTTTTTAATGGATGTTCTGAGTTGGGAACCCTAAATCATCCATGGGATTTGCTTGTGATTGGTTTAGGATGATGACAGATGTTATTAGGAGGATTGATATGATTTATTTTGAGTTTTGAGGTGTTTCTGAAGAAAATCCTAAGAAATTCTATGGTGTTTCAAAGGAGATGCTATTTCAAAATTTTCCAAACCCATGTTCTTGTTTTGGCCATAACTTGGTCATTTCTTATCTTAATTGAGTTATTCAAATTGCTAAGTACACTAGACTTATAGTAGAACAAACTCTCTGAAGTAAGGGTACCCATATTTTGACCCAATTGGACCCAGAAATTCGTTTAAGTGATGCTCTGTTTCTGATAAATTTCTGGTTCAATTCTGAAACAGTTATGTGTTTTGGAGTAGTTTTGGTACTTAGGCCATAAGTTGAGTTTCACTCATCCTAATTGAGTGATTCAAATTTCTGGGTAAACTAGACTTATAGGAGAATAATTTACTTGAAGGAAGGATATACAAATTGTAAACCCCAAAGTGCCCAGAAATCCTTCGAAAGGGGAGCTATGTGCAAGAAAAAAATCTGCTTATGTTTTGCAAATTAGAGTAGTCTGAATGTAAAATTCCATAACTTGAGTTTTTGTGATCCAAATTGGATGATTCCAATTGGAGGAGAAACCTAAGAACCATAGCTTCAAATGAGTATAAAGTACCATTACCAATTTATGGAGTTAAGACTCCTGAAATTGAGAAAAACAGTAGGTAATCGAGTGAGCTGGGCATACCTATCAGTTTGGCATAAAGATGCCATAACTTGTGTTTAGTTGATCCAAATGAGATGATTCAAATTCCTACTAAAAATAGACTCACAGAGATATAATTTTTGTGAAGGATGTATGAGCAAAATATGACTCAATTGTCCCCAGAAAATTTGGAAAGTGAGGTGTATTGGATAGACATCAACCCTAACCAAAAATCCTAGAATGCACAAATGATTTTTCTTTGGTTATTCTTTGATTGTGAAATATGTGTGATGGCTAACGATATGAAAGTTCGAGTTGAGGTCGAGATTCCGAGGATGTGAATTAAATATCACACTTTGGGTTTGTTCTATCTACTTCTATTCCTCATCAAGTTTTTGCATGTTTGTTCCCATATTTCCTATTCTCGCTTCAATATTTGAAAGGCTTGTTCTAAATGCATAAGAAAAGCATATTGAATTATTTTGAATGATTTGAAGGAATTGATTATAAAATGTTTGCATATGAAAAATGCATGACTATTGAAAGTGAACTATTTATACAAATGTACATATTGTACTGTACTTTGCTATAAAAGGTTTGAACGCCCTTAATATAATGTTAACCGTTTAGTTCGTATTAAGGATAGATTGGTATACCATCAGGTCAAATTAGCAAGATCACAGATTGTATTGATGTGTCACTCCGATCAACAGCCTTAGCTGACCGTAGACGGTGAGTGTTCACGATTTGATTGTTATAACTGGGGCCGCCAGCTCAATGGACCGCGCTCTGACTCTAATATCCTCGTATATCAAGACATAGGTTAAATTCAAGTATGGGCATAATGAATTGATTGACATAATCGAATCGGGATGGTATAACGGAATTGATTTGCATAACTGAATTGATTGACATAACTGAAATGATTTGCATAACGAAATTGATTTGCATAACTGAATCGATTAGCATAACTGAATGGAATTGTAGAACTGAATTGAATTTGTGAGCATATTTGAATTGATTTGAGATTGTGAAATATTGAATATGAAAGTGTATTTTTGGGATGATCAATGAATCAGAATCGATTGTATATATAAATAAGTATATGTATTGTATTTACATTGATCATCCATAAAGGTTTGAAAGTTTTGAATTGTTAAATTGCATGATTTGTTTTAACTAAATCGAAGAATGGTTTGTATAGAAACTACTCATATGAAAATGCTTAGCGTATTGTTTTACCATGCGTATACCAGTGATAGATAGTGATCGTAAAGCACTCCAAGATCGTGAGGAGCCGAAGTCATAAAGAAGGAAATTTCGAGTATGCTCCACGCATTAAATTCCATGCTTTCTTTTCGATATCGATATTTTGTAAAACACCTGAACTCTAAACATCTATTTTTGTAAATCATTTTGAAAAGGCTTGAATGTCTTCATGGTAAATGTATTTTGTTAAATGTAAATGTTTATGGGCTTACCCAAATTTTGAAATCGCTTCCGCAAAGATTGGATTTTGAATGAATGAGTGATAACAGGGCATCTCGGACTCGGTTCGGATTCGCCAAAACGGGTCGGGCCTAGAAAGGGGTCCCACAAGATATCTCTTCATTGTTATGTACCGGTACAATCTCATAAGATAATTGTTCAATTGATGCCTCTGCAAGGGTTATTATTTAATTATTTAATCCTTTCACATTTGTATGCTCTTCAGGTGCATTGAATTTAATAATTCTTTCCTTTCAGAATTGTATATTTTGGAGTCAAGGTCGCTCAAGGCTTCTAGGAATTCTATATATTTATTCAAACTCATTTTTATTTGTTTCTCATATATATCAACTAAAAATTTAAAATTATATAAAATTTTGATTGTACTTAATTTTCTTTTATATTTTCCATTGAAATCATCATTTTCTTTAGTATATTTTGGTTCTCAACCACTTCCTGCCTCAACGAGCCTAAAAGGTTGCTTGTAGTACTTTTAAATGCATTATATCCTATGAATTTTAATACCCTCCTCACGTGCAACCTCGTACACTGAATTTGGGCTAGGAATCCTGGGCAGCTGTTTGGTTCTTAAAATTGCTTTCATATCTAGAATAGTTGCCGACTACAACTGGATTCAAAAAACCCCTATCTTCTTAGTAAATCCAGATAAGATACCAGACACTACATGATAGTAAGCAATTCTTATTGTTCTACTGGGTAGAGTCGGATGATCGATAAAGACGTATGTCGCTTATCTCAGATGACTTACAACTTTGATCAAACATCTGGTTGCTTTTATATCTACAGCACTGTGATAAGAACTCACAATTATTCCCACACAAGTAAGAAGAATTTGGATTCAACTAGATCTGATATGTAATTCTCAAGAAAAACAAATTTACGCAACATCATTCCTATGCAAATTATGCACTAGACAATTATCCCCAAAAGTAGTTAAACTAACAAAATCATATATCACCCGTAATCGCTATTTCCTTTTTCCTCCTAGCATAGTTACCCGGATCCCGGCCTCTCACACTAACTTTTATATATGATTACAAGTTTTATATCTACAACTCCAAATCGAGCATTGTGAAATCATATAAACAATGATCTTCGCTTTCTAACGTTAAACTACCAATTTTCTAAAAGGTTGCTTATAGTAATTTTTAAAAATGCATTATATCATGCATTTAACACTTTATATCAAACCATGAGAGATACCTCATTGTCTAAGGCCTGGGTTTAACTCGATGGTTACCACCTGAGTCCCCTCAAAGGTCATTGAAGGTTTACCTAGCCATTAACTTTGTGGTCCATGAGATTAATCAAGGTGTACACAAGCCGACTCCAAACATCCACTATAAAAAACCCTCCCTCACGTGCAACCTCGTATCATGCTTGTAATCATATATGTGGGTTATGGATCCTAGTGTATCTTTTGGTTCTAAAATTGCTTTCTCAGATTCGACAGTTAACTTGACTACAACTTTTTTTATTTATAAGCCCCTATCTTCTTTATGTAACAAAGATTGCATAGCTTCTACACCCACATGATAGTAGCTATTGTTTATTGTAATACAAGAGCAGCTGATCGTGATTATTGCATACCACGCGACATGATAAGAGGCTATCGTTACTGAATATAGTACTAGCTGGATCCCATGTATGACGGTCGTGGTGTGCTCATATCGAGTGTTAAAAAGGTTAGACAAATCCCCAGCGTAATGGGTATAGGGGAATTTTGACGGTCATATCCAGGTTATTGCAAATACCTTCCTATGTAACCCTATTTTTAGTGATAAGTGAAAGTTCGATCCACCGTTCCCATGGATGCAGGCAACAATCGGCCAACGTAGAAAATCTATGTGATTTATTCAAGCTTATCACTATTGTCGCACTAATCACAACATGTCGCTTATGTCAGATGAGACCGGTAGCCGTGATCAAACACCTTGTTGGTTTTATATCTACAAAGACTGACATTTTGGCGTATGATTACGTTATTTTTCCTTCAAACTTTCTTCAAGACTTTTCCAAATCTTTACGCTGCCTTTTTCCAACCACTAAGTTCAAGACTACTCGAACCCTCATTGAAAATTTTTTCACTTTTTTAGAAAAGAAGGATCTATAATTTTATACAAGGTCAAGATACAAACGAAAGTAGCATCTACTAGCCGAGCCTGATGACAGACCAAAACAGCTTTTTTTTTAAGTGTAAACCGAGTCGCTGTCGACTTCAGCCTAAAATTAAAGTGGACCCGATTGAGCTATTATTTTTTTGGAACAATATTTTCATGGGTTCATATTCTACTCAAGTGAGGATAATAATGGTATATCTACTACTAAATCGAATAAGAAATGAATGAGAAAATAGTTCCTGCGACCCTCTTGAAAAGATGTCGTTTGGGACTTTCGGGCCAGTCAGGTCCTTTCATGGAAAGGTGTTGCCTGACTTTCATTTCGAGTCAGGTCCTTTCATTTCGAAAGGCGCTCTTTTATTTTGAGTCAGTCTTTGTGGATGCATGACCGGTCCTGGGAAGTCACCAAGAGGTCTATAAATACTCAGGTTCATTGTTATTCTAAAAGATAACAAACGAATTTAAGTCATTTTCATTCTAAAATAAGTACCGAGTACAGCCTCAGGCATTAATTTTCAAGATTTACAATGCTTTTGAGAGTACACAAACATAGTTATTCTACTGACGTATAGATCTATGCTACTCTATCCGTGTGTGAAGATCATCAGATCCTCGAGGCACGCCGATATTCCATAAGCACCAAGAGAGGGCCAAATATGTCTTAAGGACATGTCAAACACTAGCCTTGATCTACCTAAAGCTATCACGTCCTGCTCGCACCCGTTAGTATCTGGGGCCAGACATATCGTTAATTGCTAATTGCTACACTTTATCTTTACGGTAAAACTTTCCTTTCTATACAACCTGCATCGCTTTTATACATCGCGATGTTTCAAAACTGAAACTTCAATAAGTTATTTTACTCTATTCAATACCCCACAAATAAATTCTTAAGACATATTTAATTAGTTTAATCACTTGTTTGCGGTTCGATTTGATTTAAAACAATGACTTTGTTTCGCTTTTAATTCAAACTCGTTACACTAAACCGTGACTTTCGATAACCATACAAAAAAAAACGTTAAAGTGCAACTTAAAACCAAGAATCCTAGACTATTTATGGTTTTATAACTTAACGTTTATCGCTTAAATAGTTTGTAATCTTTAGTTTATCAAAATGGATGCAAACATATTGATCGCACTGCTAATACGCATACAACCATGTCAGGCCCGTGGTGCCTATTCTTACTCATGTGTCTCATGGGAACTAAAAATTAACTAGAATGATTTCAAGAGATGGCAATAGAAAATGTTGTTCTATGTCACGACGTTGAATCTCGTAGAGTTTCTTCGTGAGGATGCTCCCGTTGTTGCTACGGTGGATGAATGGAAGCACTCTGATTTTCTATGCAAAAACTATATCCTCAATGGATTGGATAACACATTATATAATGTGTATAGTCCAATCAAGATGGCTAGAGAGCTATGGGAACTCTCGATACAGAAAATACAAGACTAGAGGATGCTCTGAATGAAGCAATCAACAGGGCAGATTCTTATTTACCAAATGGTGATGCCAAGATCTATTTGAGTAGTCAAGTTCAAGATCTTCAAGTGATCCCTACATGAATTCATACCAAGGGATGGTGCTTAGTGAATCTTTCAAGTGGCTGCAATTATCGAGAAATTACCACTAAATCGAAGGACTTCAAAAAATTATTTCTAAACACAAACGCAAAGAAATGAAGTCAAGACTCGACGCGGAGATCGAGGATAGAGGAGGACAATGTATTCCGAAAAGAAAGTAGGCAATCACTCCATGAAGTCAAAGGCACATGTGATTGAAGAGGGACATAAAACCAACAAGAAAAGGAAGTATGTCGCCAACAAATGGCGTGTGATCTGAAATTCAAAGGCAATTAAGCTTACAGGCAATGAAACCAGACATCGTGCAAAGGATTGTCAAAACCGTAAAGCACAAGTGAACCACAAGAGGAAGGCTGCCTAAGCCAATATAACCAAGGTGGAAAAACTTTCTGAAAATGCTTCTAACAGAAGTTTTTCGTAGTATCCAAAGTCAACTTTGTGGGAAATACCAAGGAATGGTGAAGGACACCGGCCACTAGACACATATGTTCGGGATAAGAAGATGCTCCTCTTCATATGAAGCAATTAATGATGGAGAACAACTCTTATGGGAAATTCTCCACTCCAGTTGAAGGCAAAGGAAAGGTTATATTGAAGATTACTCGAAAGAGCTTACTCAATGATGTTCGTGATGTTCCGCATTTTCAAAGAATCTTGTGTCTGGATAATTGTTGAGTAAGAAGGGTTTTAGGTTGGTTTTTGAGTCCGACAAATTTGTACTCACTAAGAGTGGGATTTATGTAGACAAGGGATATATGAGGAATGGGCTCTTTAAGATGAATGTAATGACTATTGTATCTTATTTTAATAGTAAGAACACATCTTCTACTTATATGCTTGAGTCCTCTAATATATGGCATGGTAGATTAGGACATGTTAATTTTGATACTTTGCGTAAATTAATGAATTTAGAATTGTTGCCTAAATTTAAAATTGATGCAAATCATAAATGTGAGATATGTGTTGAATCAAAATTAACTAGAGCATCATTTTGTAAGACCCGAGAAATTCAAATTTCTGGAAAAAGGGCAAAATCGTAATTTCGATTACAAAATTGTTAATTTCGGTTAGAAATCCGTAATTTATTCTCTAGATCTCGGATGACAAAATGGATTGCAACTGAATCGCTCCTCACCAAATCTAGCCAGCACGTAAAATTTTGTAAAATTCCGAGACAGTCGGAGTTGACACGTTTTTCGAGGCATCGTATTTCGGGTGCCGTAAAACGATTTTCGATGTGATGAAAGCCACATATAACACGTACTCATGTGAAATAAGTGGTATGAGTAGATAAATGATGAAAATGGATGGCCGAGGTAGTGCCGAATATCAAAACTGGTAAAAGAGGGACATAATGGTCATTTTGGAAATTGATTTAAGTGACTAAAAGACGTACAGAGAACATGACCCTTCTTCTCCAATTAAAGGGAAGAGAAAACGGAATGGTGGAGGAGGTCCAAAGAGCTAAAATGGCGTTTTGTTGCTGAGAGCCCTTCTCTTGTAGTCACGGCGATCCGACCGTCTACAGCTTCTCGGACAAGAAGGAAGCTGTCTCACGCGGCGCCACGCGTGGCACCTGATTTAGGAGCTCCTCAACCCGAGAGGTAGGGCTTCTCCCTACTCTGGGTTTTATGTCAGCTTAAGCACCAGGAATGTTCGAGTCGAACAGGCCGCGAAAAAGACTGACCGGCCCCAAATCTGAACCGTGTTGTTGTAAATTTTGAACCCAAAATGGTAGGTCGTGATGCTGTGTGCACTGCGGTAATTTGTGTGGGTTAAGAATTGTGTAAAATTGTGAAACAAATCATGTATCGTTATTTAAGCCTAAGAGTTGAATAATTCGCCCCAAACTTCAAATCTAATTATTGGAAATTATTGAGACATTTTCAGAATCCACGATCGTCTACGCCTGAATTGAGTTGCTTGTTGTGCAATCATGTTAAATCATGTATTGATTAGAAAAGGCCGAATGAAATGTTCAAAGTGAACCGATAAATTGTTGAAATGGGAACAGAACCCTGTGGTTTTAATGCCTTGTGAATAGCGACACAAAAATATATTTTACGTGAAAATGTAGCAAGACGAAAGTGATTCAAACTGGAATGTTTTATGCTTGATCATTAGCCCAAGTGAGCTAATTTTGATGTATGAGTCAGATAATTACATAACATGATCGTTGATTCGAATTATGCGAGTATATCTCATGTTTATATATTCAGATGTGATTAGATCAGATGGAACTAGCATACATGCATTCCATATACCGGGACACCAGATTACAGGAGTGAGTGCATGAGATGAGTCTGAGAAAATGGTTCTGAGGGTTGTCTAAAAAATGTTAAACACGGAGGGTAGTCCAAATAAAAAGATCAATCGCTGAAAGCTACCAATTCACATTCATCTGAGGGCAGTCAACAACAAATAATATATCAATCGTCGGAGCGACCTAATTGATATATATTCATCGGAGGGTAGTCCACAAACAAATAATATATCAATCGTCGAGCGACCAATTGATATATATATACATCTGAGGGTCAGCTCCACAAATAAACAAATTAATAATTTCATACGAGGCTTAGCGAGTGAGGAGCTCTGCGAGGACTCCTGATCCGAGCTGGCCATGCAGACATTCAAGTAGGATCATGCATTTGCTTGAATGTGTGTGTTTAATTAGGAACATTGCACCAAGACTTAGGCGAGAAAGAATTGACTTGTGGCGATTCCACTATCGAAAGCATTAGCCTACCCCCGTCGAGGATATTATTTACGTGCAATGTGAGCGTGAGGGGACGCTTCATCTAGAGGTCGAAGCCAAGAAAAGCCGGATTGTGGCTTTGATGACTTCATACATGTATTAGAATTCAGAATTTTAATATAGTGTCAGATAAGAGAAAATATTTCAACTCTGTAACTATTGGATATAGTTGATTCATAGTTGGTATATTAGCGATGAGTATTGTTTATGGGCCCAAGTGGTCGCTTTACTCATGCTGGGATTATATTGACTGCTTGGGATGTGCATACGCAGTACCGTATTCAGAGCCCTCAAGGCAAAGGAGACTCGCCCGACTCAAGTGGCGTCTAAAAACCCGACATCCACTTCAGATCTCCGCGGCCGACGGTCATTACCACCCCCTGCTCGGCGTCACACATTTCATAATATTGAAAGAAGTACTAAACCTCTAGAGTTAATTAATAATGATACATGTGATTTGAAATATGTTCAACTAGAGGTGGAAAAAGAAATACTTGTGACTTTTATTGATGATCGCACAAGATATCATATGTGCTATTTGCTAAGGAGTAAAGATGAAGCATTGGAAAAATTTATGCATTATAAGAATGACGTTGAGAATCAACTTGGTAGAAAGATTAAGGCAACAAGAGGTGATCGAGGTGGTGAATATGACGCATTGTTCGATCGGTTTTGTCAAGAACATGGTAGTTGGCCCACCAAACTTCGCCTTATACACCTCAAAGAAAATGGAATCATTTCAACGTAAAATAGAACATTGAAAGAGATGATGAATGTCATGTTGATTAGTTCAGATTACCTCGTAACTTGTGGGATAGCTCGCTTCTCAAAGAAATTATATTTTAAATGACACCCCACAAGAAGCCACAACCCATATAAATTATGGAAAGGCCTGAGTCCTTCCTACAAATATTTAAAGGTGTGGGGGTGTTTGCTAAGGCGATGGTTCCTATTCTAAAAGGGATTAAAATAGACCTAAGACTATTGATTATATCTTTATTGGTTATGCAATAAATAGTAGTGCATATCATTTTCTAGTGCATAAATTTGATATTCCTGATATACATGTCAATATAATAATGGAGTCAAGAAATGCATCATTCTTTGAAAATATATTTCCTAGTAAAAATGCATGTGATGGGAGTTTTCTTAAAAGAACTCATGATATCGCAATTCAGTGATATGTAATCTTAGTCTATAAATGATGAAAGGAAGAAGCATTTAGATGCAAGAAAAGGCAAGGACTTCCAAGTCTCGTCCAGATTTTCAACATATTTGTTAGAAAATGAGCCTCAAACTTCTCACGAAGCAATGTCCACTCCTCGAAGCACCTATGTGGAAAGAAGTCAGAATAGTGAAATTGAATCCATCATGCAAAATCACACCTAGGAGTTGGTCGATCTCCTCAGGAGTGAACCATTGGGTGTAAAATGGATTTTCAAGAGGAAAATGAAAACCGATGATCAATTGATAAGTACAAGGCTGCACTTTAAAGAAAAGGCTATAAACAAAAAAGAAGGTCTCGACATTTTGATACATATTCTCCTGTCATGATAATAACATCTATTCGTATGTCATAGCTATTGCAACATTGCATAATTCAGATACACCAAATGGATGTGAAAACAAATTTTCCTAAATATGATCAATAAGGAATTATATGGACCAACCCGAAGGGTTTATTTCTCTGGGACAAGAGAAGAGAGTATGTAGACTTGTTAAATTACTTTATGGTTTAAAGGAAGCACCAAAACAATGACATGAGAAATTTGACAAGGTAATTATGTCAAATGGTTTCACAATTAATGAATGTGATAAATGTGTCTATGTTAAAGACACAAATAATGGATATGTCATCAAGCCATTTCATATGTGGATGATATGCTTATTTTGGGTAGTAATAATTATATTATTACAACTACCAAGAAAATGTTGTTTAGTAAATTTAACATGAAGGATTAGGGTGCTGCAGATGTTATACTAGGAATTAAAATTTCTAGAACATTTGGTGGACTTATATTATCTCAATCACATTATATCGAGAAATTCACTAATAAGTTCAACAAAGATGAAAGCAACATCGCTAGAACATCGCTGATATAAATCTTCATTTGTCTAAAAATATTGGTCAAAGCATATCACAATTGGAATATTCCCAGATCATCGAAGTCTAATGTATGTCATGAATCAGATTGTATTTATATAGTATACTGGAGGTAAATCGAGTAGATATACGAGTAATCCGAGTACTCATCGGAAGGTACTATCGTGGTTCTTGCATACCTAAGATATACCCAGAATTATGGATTGCATTATACAAGATATCCAGAAGTACTAGAAGGGTATAGTGATGCAAACTGGATATCTATTATGAAGGATACAAAATCTACAAGTGGTTATGTTTTTACACTATATCTTGGAAATCCTCAAAGCAAATGTGTATTGCCAGATTCACTATGGAATCTAAATTTATTGCTTTAGATAAAGCGGGAGAGGAAGCAGAGTGGCTTCGTCAATTTCTAAAGGATATTCCAATATGGCCCAAACCTGTGCCAGCAATTTGTATACATTGTGATAGCCAATCTGCAATCGGGTGGCACATAATGACATGTATAATGGTAAGTCTGTATTATTATACGTCAGAGACATAATACTGCAGCAATTGCTCTCAAATGGGATTATTTCTATTGATTATATAAAGTCAAAGGATAATCTAGCGAATCCGCTTACCAAAGGTTTGACGAGAGAGCAAGCAAATTGCACATCGAGGGGAATGTGATTAAAGCCTATGACAAAAGAATCACCTTAATGGCAACCCAACCTAGTTGACTGGAGATCCCAAGATCTAGGTTTAAAGGGACAACCGACTATGATTCAAAAGAAGCGACCATGAGATAATCTCCTACCTATTCCTATGATAAACCAGTGATGCCCAAGGTAGTTTATTAGCCGTAGTTATGCTTTTAATGATTCTTATAACTTGGAAAACTATGATATCAGATATTCCTAATGTGAGTCACCTATATGGATGAAGCGGGCCGCTTCGGTGAGAATTTATAAGGCCGACTTTCTAAAGCACCCATGAAAACCAGGAGTCAAGCCAGAGCCAAATGAACACAATCATGACAACCAATCAGGTTAGGAAAGAGATCATGCGGTGAAGTCTATTCGATCCGATTTATCAAAACAACCGAATAGTTCAAGACATCACGCTCACTATTTAGTTGTATATGAACCGACGGCCACTAGGAAGGTTTAAGGCCAAAGCTACCTATCTCAATGCACGATCTTTCCAAAGATGTACTCTATAAGGTGTCATCATTATCATTTGCATATCACTAACAACCAATTTTCCATTCATGGGGGATTATTTGACCAAAAACAGCTTTTTTTAAGTGTAAACCGAAGTTGCCGTCGACTTGAGCCTAAATTAAAGTGGGACCCGATTGTTATTTTGAACAATATTTTGTGGGTTCATATTCTACTCAATGAGGAGAATAATGTAGTATATTCATTTGCTCAAATCGAGTAAGAAATGAATGAGAAAATAGGCTCCCAAGTGGCCCTCTTGAAAAGGTGCTGTTTGGACTTTCATTTTGAGTTGTGTCCTTTCATTTTGAGTTGTGTCTTTAGGATAGTGACTGTCCGAAAAGTCGCCAAGAGGTCTATAAATACTCAAGTTCATTGTCATTATAAAGATAAGAACGAATTTCACTATTTTCATTCTTAAAACAAAGGCACCGAGGCACCAGGCATTAATTTTCTGGTGATTTAAGGCAAAGGTTTCGAGAGCACACAAACATAGTCGGGTTCACTAGACAGAGATAGGATCAGTGCTACTTTTATCTCAGGAAGATCATCAGATCCCGGGAGGCAAGACGCCAGATTCCATAAGCACCAAGAGTGGGGGCAAATATGTCTTAAGGACATAGTGTCAATCACTAGCCTTGATCTACCTAAAGTTTTGTCATAGTTCCTGTTTTGCAATCGGGTTAGTATCTAGTTTGCATATATCAATAACTATTACCTGTTACACTTTATCTTTTACGTGTAAAACTTTCCCTTTTGTACAACTATTACTATTTTGTATACATTGCATGTTTCCAAAACCTAAACTTCAACAGTTATTTTAATTTCATTTGAATACCCCAATACCAACATGAGTGACATAAATGCCGGAGTACGCTTGCATCATGACAAAAATGGTGACTCAATATTGCAGAGGATTCTAATGAAGTTCGAAGGAAAGATCACCCTTCAACATCGAGGAGCATTTTTCAAACACTTCATTTCCAAAGAGGTTCTGCTGATGAGTTCACATTCAAGGGCCTCAAACTAGAAAAAGTAGTTGCTATTTCGTCAGCCTTGAATCAAAGTTAGTCTTGCATAACTAAGCGCTACGATTCCACGTATGCATATCGATCGGGAATTTTTTTTTTTATTAGTTATCGACTTAAAATTATAGCCTGCACTGTGGAGTGCAACATTGAGCAGGGGAATAATAGAGAGATGCTGAATGCATTTGGAAAATGTTTCAAGTTTTGAATGTGTTTTTTCGAGTTTAGGTCAAATGACCATTTTAAAACAAATATCATTTTAGCCTCTCACTCCAAACTATTATTTAATCTGAAGATCCTGATGCCATGCTCAAATTTTTTTATTTTTTTAATCTAAATTAGAAGCCATAATTGGTAACTACGGCTTTAATATAAAAATAAAACCGTAGTTAGCAACTATAGTTTTAAGGGTTACATTGAACATATGTTTGTAAAAGAGGTTAAAAGCAATGCTTTTTTTCAAAACCAAGGCTATTTCTCAATTCAAAAACTCGTAGTTTTGAATGATCTCCTTGATTCTCCACTGCTTATAAAATTATAGGATTTTACGTGATATAATTTTGACACTGTGTCGTATAAACAATTTGTTCCATAAATCGCTACCTTCCAAAAATTCAATGGAAATGGATGGCGATAATAATTGCCGACCTCAATTCTGTGGATTTCTTCTAATTTTCTTTTATTTCTATGGTCAAAGGAGATCAGGTGAGCCGACCGCCATTTGCATTCATGAGACTCTAACAAGACACCAATGAAAAGAAAGTCTGTCTGCCATGATTTTGGATTTCGATGTTGTGATATCTCACAGAGAAGGAAGTGATGTTTCCATGGCAGAACTCAGATTCCTGCCTAGTCACGCAGCCTTCCTGCCTCGATTCTTCTTCGCTCTTGTTACAAGAGAAACATCCTCAACCCACCTCTCTTCACTCGCAAAGTCAAGGATATCAAATGAAGAAAGTGATGAGAGAGTATCCTGATTGAAGTTCTCCTCATATTATACGATACCATGCTTATCTTCGTTTACACAACCGCATCATTATCTGGGTGGTGAAAAAGCCGGGCTTCAGATTCTCGGGTCAGGCATCGAGCCTCAGATCCTAGCTGTTACTACAAAGGTCTCGCTGATGAATTACCGTCTTCATCGTAAAGAAAACTTCGTCTCGCACGAGCCGCACGCAATATTAGATTGATTCGCAATTAATCCTAGAAATTATGATAGTCGATCAATCTTGTATATAGATATAGAAAACAATTTGTTTTTCCTTTTAGACCTAATTTAGGATGTAATTGTATCTATATATCGCCTGCTTTAGAGAAGAATATATCTCTTGAAATCTTTCTACGTAAACTCTATTTCGCTTTGATATGGTATCGTAGCAGGTTTGATCCCCAAAGAAGTCTGTAAGAAACCATCGTGATAATGATTTTTCTCAAACCCATCACCCTCAGAAGCCGTTGTAAGTTCTGAGCGGTGACTTAAAGAAGCCTTGTAAAAAGATTGCCGGTTTATGATGACATCGTCTGAAGAAAATCAACCGATGCCTACTCGGCAAATGCCGCTCATCCAAGTATTATCAAAGACCGTATTTTCTCCGGCAACTTCTAAGAATAACAGAACTGGATTATTGATATTGTGTGCATCCGATCACATGACGCGGGACTCCGCCGCTTAAAATCTGTTCTCCCCTTCTCTCAATCGCTATTTCCACCGCTAATGGTAAAGCACTCCCATATTACTGTGGAAGGATCTCGTTATCTTGTCTAATATTCAAGACAGATACCGGCCTCGCTGCTCCATCTCTGAACTTTTGTCTGCTAGCCAAATTACTTCAATCCTCATTGCATTTATAACTTTTCGCCCTCATTTTGTGTCTTTCAAGACATTCTAACCCTAAGATTCTCGTTATGGTGTTAGATCGACAAACTTACTACTTAGAGTCACATGTGAGAATGGGATCAAAATCAATCAGCAAATCAAACTAGTAAGAAAGACAAGGCTCACAACTATATGGTTATGGCACCGTGATTAGACATCTTTCTTTCGTTATCTTAAGAAATTGCAATCCACAATTCCTTTTTTCTCGTGATCAATGACAGGAATTTCATTGTGACTTGTGAACTGCTAAGAGCCACTGTATTTATTCACCAAGTCTCGAATAAAAGTTCAGAACCTGGGTTATTCACCATGTTCGGGGGTCCCGCAGCGTTCCTCTATATCCGGAGCTCGTTACTTTGTGACATTTTATCGATGAATGCACTAGAATGACTGGGTGTCCCTACTTATTAAAAAGTGATGTGTGCTCCAAGATTCCGCACTTTCACTAAATGACTCACACTCCAAAGATCAAAAGCATATTTGTGTTTGGCAATCCGACAATGGCATCAGTTTATAGATGCTCTCTCGTAAATTCTTGAGAAACCATGGAATTCGTCATCGCACCTCATGCACCTATACTCCACAAAAATGGATCGCAAGTATAGAAGAATAGACAACTTTTGGAGGTAGTGCGTGCTCCCTCTTCTAAGATGAACATGCCCGATTTTATCAGGGGTGAAGCTATGAAATCACTACCTCATCAACCTAACACCTTCTCAAGCACAGACTTTCAAAACCCTCAAACGTAAATTGCAACCTTACTTTCACCCCCATCTTCCGAATTCAACCTCGAAGCTTTGGATGTATCGTATATGTTCACATCCCCAAAATCTTGAGAAATAAACTTGATCCATGTGCAAACGATGTGTTTGCTGCCACTCGAATTTCAAAAAGGATATAGTGCTATGATCCACAAACCCAAAGCTACATGTGACTCTAGATGCCTCTTTCTAAGAATTAGAGCCTTATTACTCCGGAGTTCCCTTCAGGGGGAGATTCATGAAGAGAATGGCTGAGGTGGATGAAGCCATTGAGTCGAGAATATTCAACAAGAGAGTGGTGGAGGTGATGAGTTTATCAGTCGAAAAGGTGAATGAACATTTTAAGCATGTTTGCAACAAGGTCAGTGGATCATAATCATGAAACTCGGGAGTGAATCACCACCGATACCTCAGATGTCGCTCTACTCACACCATTAACTCAAGAATCAACCGTAATGTCTTCTCCTCAAGTAAGTATGAATCCTTATGTTTGAGAGTCTAATGAAACATACGCTCCTCGTTAAAATACGCCTCCTGGGATATTCACAAAGATTGAATAGGGAGTTCCAAAATGCATGAACCCGATCCCGGGTTAAGACCAAATACCCAATTAACAACTATGTGCCATCTCATAGGTTGATCGAATCGTATGCATTTATCGTTAATCAATTGGCCCGCAGCTTATTCAAGTAGAATGTGCAAGATGCATCGGCCGATCCAAATGGAGAAAGGCAATGAACGAAGAGATGGAGGCTCTACAAAAGAATGCCACTGGGGAACTTGTTCCACCGCTCAAAGGAATGAAGCCACTGGATGCGTATGGGTGTTCACTGCGGAAACTCAAACCGATGGAAGTATTGATAGATATAAAGCCCGACAAGTCATGAAGGGATACGCAAGAAAGGCATGATGTACTATCGATACTTTTGCACCAAAGGGCTAAGATCAATACAATTCGCATTCTTATATCTATAGCAAAGAAATCGAGATCGCCTTCGCAACAATTTGATGTTAAAAATGCTTTCTCAATGGAGATTTGGGAAGAAGAGGTCTATATGGAGCTACCAATGGAGTTAAAAATGGTTCTTCATAAAATAAGGCAATCAGGAATTAAAAAGTCATCAGATAATAAATACTACCTAGAGCATGTACTGGGAGATTCTCGACTACAATGAAGGTTCTTATACAGCAACTCATATATCACACTTTGTTTATAAACACAAAGAAGGAAAAGTACCTTAATTGTGTATGTTGGATGATAGTGGTCTGACAGAGACGACCCATGCGAAATGAAAGCTTTACAGGAGTATTTAGCCACAAAATTTGAAATGAAGGATCTCGGGCAACTTAAATATTTTTTGGGAATTGAGGTAGCAAGATCGAAACATGGAGTCTTGCTTTCACAGAGAAAATATGTTAGATGTTCTAACCGAAACCGGAATGCTTGATTACAAACCGATAGAGACGCCCATGGAAATGAACGCGTTCAATTCTCCTAGACCAAGCCCCAATGCAGACAAGGGTCATATCGCGATTAGCTAGCGACATTAATCTACTTTATCACACAAGGCCAAATATATCATAAGGAGCCGCTAGAGCCAGCCATGCATGCATCGAGTGAAGAAATATATGGAAGTAGCTCATCTGATCTTAAGATACTTAAAGAGTGCTCCAGAAAAGGTTTGTTGCTCTCTAAAAATGGTATTCTAACATTGCCGATACATAGATCTCTGATCAAGCAGGTGATCAAACAAACTGCATGTCCACATCTCGGTTACTTTACTTTGTGGAAGGCAATCTCACACTTGGAAAAAGCAAGAAGCGCATAGTAAAGGTAAGATCATGCCAAGCCGACTTAGAGGTATGGCCTACGGTGTATGTGCAAATTCACAGGATAAGGAATATAACGAGGGACTCTTTGTGGATTGAATATGTTACACCTTATGACCCTATTGTGATAATAAGGCAACCATTCACCCGTAATGCAACCTGCTCAACATGATCAAGAAGAAACATGTTGAAGTCGGGATCAGTCATTTCATCACGTATAACCCCGATGAAAAGATTATACTGATTCCATTTATTCAATCCGAGAGTCGCCGGGCTGATATTCTCGCCAGCGCGCCTCTGTAAAGGTGTTTCATGGTGAGGAATTGACAAGTCACATGATGTACATCTATGCACCAACTCAGGGGGAGAACTCGCATGAGCTATAATGCTAATATTAGATTGATTCTGAATTAATCCTAGAAATTATGATAGTTACCAATCTTGTATATAGATATAGTAGAAACAATTTGTGTAATTAATCCTAGAATTATGATAGTTGACCAATCTTGTATATAGATATAGAAACAATTTGTTTTTCCTTTTTAGACCCCAATTTTTAGGATGTAATTGTATTTATATATTACCTGCTTTTTGAGAAGAAATATCTTTGAAATCTTTAGAAACTATATTGTTCTGGACAAATCCCAATAAGAGTGGAAGGGATATTTGACAATATAAGGGTCTCATTGCTGAGTTTGGCATTATACATTTGCTATTTTAGGAGTGAAATACTACAGCCAGAGATGTTCCCTGAATCGACCCTAAGAGAAGCAAGGCGCGGGACGATGGGATTTCAGAGGTAAAGTTGCAAAGGATATCGGGCAAAAGATTCAAACCCATGGCACAGCCCGGTGAGAACAACAAGTGATACATATATTCTGTTTCCCCATACACGAAACACACTGATGTATCATGTATGAAGATAACATCTATAGGTTTGTTTTCATAATTTTGAAAGATCAGGATGGAGTTAGTAGAGACTCTAATTTGTTTCTTACATCGCCATCCATGTTTGAATCAACTTTTTAGTTAGCGTTGTTTATCAACACTTATTTAAATGCTTTGATATACCAGCTAAGCTAAATTGTATTATTTATTACCTTTGCTGATATGATAAACTATGTTTTGAAATTAAAAGAAAGAGACAAGTTGTCATATTAGATGGATCTATAGCTAGTCGAGATATAAAGATGTCGACAGTAACCCAAGCCTAATCCAAAAGACTAGTATGATAGGTGGGAGAACCTCTCAAGTTTAAATAGTAAGTACTACTCCATAATCTTATATGAAGCCGATGTGGGATCGCATCATTGCTCACCCCCATAAAAGTCGAACATCTTCGAAAGACTCACATTTTGGATAGTTTTCACTATGTATTCTCTTTTGGGGCACTAGGTAGCCTTTTCTCGTTACACATCGGCTCTCAATGAAAGCACTAATGATTGATACCAAAGTCCGATAGTGAAACCCAACCCAAAAGACCGACCTGATAAATGAGAGAACCTCTTAAGTTTAAATATCACTCCACAATTTCATAAGGAGCCGATGTGGGATTGTATCATTTCCCGCCCCTAGAGAAGTCGAATGACTCACACTTTTTATAGCTTTCACTTCATATCCTCTCTTGGGCCACCAAGTAGTCCTCTCTTCCAGCCCTTTCCCCACTAAGTATCGACTCAATGAAAACACCAATGATAGGTACCAGTCCGATAAGAGACCCCAACCAAAAAAGACCTACCTAATGTGCGAGACAACCTCTCAAGCTCCAGTATCACTCCGCAACCTCTTCTAGAATCGAACCACTTATCCAATGACCAAGAGTAGGAGCTCTACCTTTCTACTACAATGGTTTTTTATTTGTCATGCTTATTATACTAGATTGACCGGTTCTTATTCATGAGAGTGAGTACCGATTATAATGCTATTAAGATGAATGGTGAAATTCGCACTAATCAATCAAGATTTTACACACTTAATCTTGATTACTATCTCTTTTACTACCAACTTGCTTGCTATGCCGTTAATGCATGTGTCAACATTAGGGGTGTGCATACTATTAGAGTATTTTAGGGTTTCCTTTTATTGGATTTATGCTTTTAGTACTTTGTCCTTATTTAAGTGTATGTGTGTGTGTGTGTGTATATATATATATATATATATATATATATATATATATATATATATATATATATATATACTCCTAACTCTTAATAATACGTAAGTCTTTTTCATAATATGGTATTAGAGCAAGAAGGTACGGAGCTTCTGGTACGAAGCTCGCGAAGCTTGTTTGAGACCATAAATAAATAAGTGTGTAAATCGACAAACATGATGCGATAATCAACGCTGTGCATGCCTCAAGGATACGCATATGCACCTCCTTCATGAGAGGCCCATTGAGAAAGACATTATTTACACTGCTAGCGAAGTCTCCACTTTGCACCGGGAGGGTAATGCTACATAGCACGGACGTGATGATTTATCATCGACCTGAAGTCTCATGAAAGTCAAAGTCGATCCCATGTCAGAGCTCCATGACGCACTCTTCCTAGTGACAGAAATCGCCAAGAACTCCAAAGTAAATCTCCCAGCCAAGCTCGCCGGACGTACGTTGGTCATGAAGCCAAGCCGCAAAACCGGCCGAAACTGTATTCGGGAAAAACGTGGGTGATAAAAATTTCATTTTTCTATCAAAATCACACCTTTAGACGACCGAACCGGCGAAGATAACGACCGCACAAGGGTCAAGCCCAAAATACAAAATCACCTATATATAAACAAATACACTCCCAATATTTTCCAAAATCCAACTACAATCATAAAGGACCTCTGGTCCTCCTCAAAATATAAGATACGAATCAATCAAACATAATTTCATAGCAACCTGTTTTTCTCAAAACCATGCATGCATATTTTACAAACGATATTTACATATACAAAATGCCACATTTTAACTTTTACTATTTTTAATTTACACCTTATCTTATATATAATTACAAATACGTAGTTCAGGATCGAGGATCCTAAAGGTCTTTCTGGCCCAACACTGCAGACCAAAAATTAGTTTTAAAACAAAACCGTGAGCCAAACGCTTGAATACTATAAGTTCTAAATAAGTATCACGTTTGTACCTCCTAACATGAAAATCAGACATAAATGGTCAGAACCGTTTTATGAGAAAACTCGAAGCTGCTATGAAAGCTATTTTTGAAAAACCGTGGCCAAAATTCATTTATACCGCCGAAACTATTCAAAACTATTTATGCCATTAAAACCGTTTCAAACTATTTCGCATCAAGCAACTGCTTCAAGCAGAAGCACATCCGAAAGTGCTATAATCGAAATCAAGTACCAACCACTGCGGGCCCATTTCTCTCGAAATACCTGCACGTGATGCCATGGAACCTCGAAATCGATTACCTGGTGAGGTGAACCTCTGAACACTACCCGGCTAAGATGGTCTCGTGAATCACCATGATTCTATAAACATAATGGAACCCTAACCAAAATGCCCGGGTGATGGAACCTCTGAACTCAACACCTCATCGCCATGTACTGAAAGTCAATACTAACTATATACCTCGAATGTGCAAAGGGCGACTACTATATAAATATATACTAGATCTAACCCCAATTGCCACTGTGCAATATACAGAATATAATATCCTATAACCTGCTATGCACAATCCGAATACATCCGACCGAACCGAAATGCGGCCATCTAAGGGTTTTGGCAACCAGCTAAATCAAGTTTAAATACCGAAATCAAACTTTTCACGAGTATAACAAGTGGGAGGTAAAAAATACTTTATAAATTTATATTTTCAAAGCACTTACAAACTTGTAATTTAAACACTTTCGTTTAGAAAAGGATTTTGAGTAATTTCACCTTTTCTCGACTAATTTCTTTCAAATCTTGTCAAACACTCTAGATTCTCGCCGACGCCAAATCGCCTACAATAACCATACAAAGTACGAAAATGTTCCTCGCTCAACGCTTTAACTATAAACATACACAAATGGCTTTCAAAAGCCGACTATATCAAACTAACTTCGATTCTAACAAACTTTTTACGTATAGTCCCATTCGATAAGGACACTGATAATATGATGAAATTGACCAAAATGTCTCTACACATTAAATGCCCCATAAAAGCTATCTGCTTAGTCAACTTTTGACCTGCGGACTTTCCGTAGAGTTTAAAATACCCGAAACATTTCTCAAAATTCTGGTCCGACCAACCGACTACAATCCCGAATTTCAATCCAAACCGTCCGAACAAAGCCTCGGTTTCCAGCCCGGATCGTCCGAACACAATCCCAAAATTCCTAAAAATTCTAAACTCAGCTTTTTAAAAATTTGACTCAAGTTTACCACCTTTCACGCCTAAGAAAATTTCAAGCCATTATATAGCATTTAGGCTCAAAATAACTCAAGTAGGAAAATTTTCTACCTTTTAAAGTTTGACAAAAGTCTAAGATATTGGTACTAATAAAGGTAGCTCTCGTCAAGCAGATACCAACTTCTTTGCCTTCGTCTCCGACGAAAACTTACAAATTCGATTCAGAATTTGAGAAAGAAACAATTAGGAGAAAAATTTAAAATCTATCTCTCTCCTTCACGCCTTCGTTCGTTCCGCCCATTTCCTTTTTTGCTTTTTTATTACATATTATTATTATTATTATTTTAATTACTATTATTATTATTATTATTATTTAGATACATAACTTATATCGCTGCTTCGAGTCCTAAGCCGTCTCCGAAAATTTTTATTTCTTTTCTAGCTCACTTATTTTAAATGAACTTTAACTCACGCCTATTTTTCTCGACTCTCCCGAGATTTTGGTAAAAATCTGGCCCCCGAAGCCCCTCGGAGACTTATCACCCGTAAAATCGTAAAATATTCGACTGCCTCTGCATTCAACTAAACTTTCTAGGTCACTAGATTTCGTGGAGACGAATTTAATCTACAAGAACTGCTTTCATCCGAGATCTAGAGAATTTTCTAGGCTTCAAATCCATTATGGTAATTTATTATTTTTATTATCCTTTCAAATTCCATAATTGAAATTTCACCTCCACTTTCCTTAATTGCAAAAGTGTCATAATTCTTTTGAAAACTCAATTTCACCCTTTAAAACAACTTTCAAAAATTTATTATGGCACTAAAATAATTAGGAAGCCTGCAATATTATCTACACATACCATACACCTCCTGACTCGTGGTGTTACACTCCACACCTTCTCGCTTCTCTCGCTTTGTCACATCCCGCACACGTCATTCTTTCAGGTACTCTTCGCAATGCGCCCTCTATTTCCCCGGTTTATGTTGATGATTTGATTATTACAGTAGTGACTCTCACTTGTCGACACTATTATTCAAGAATCGACTCCAAATTCTCGACAAAGCGATCTGGGTGTTATCTTTCTTCAGAGTCAGTTTCGACCACTCCAAAGGGGTCTTCTACTATCTTAACAAAAGTATGTTATTGACCTTTTGAGAAAACATAACATGCTAGGCTCTAAACCTGTCTCAACACCGCTTGCTGTTGATACTTCTCTGACTACTAAAGATGGTATCAGCACTACACGCCACCATGTATTGTCAGTGGTTGTGACCTTTCAAATACCCTCCGGATGACTTGATCGGATATTTCCTTTGTCATGAATAAACTCTCCCAATTCATGCACGCGCCATCTGAACACCATTGGGAGCTGTCAAACGTCTGCTTCATTATCTTAATGGCACGAGATCCTTTGGTATTTGACTTCTCACGACACTCCGACGCGCCAGATGGTTTCTCTAATCGCGACTAGGCCGTAACCCATATGATCGCATTCTCAACGTGGGCTTTTCTTATTTTCTCACACCCACTTCGGAGTTCAACAAAGCAACTCACCAGTTGCTCGCTCTTCCAATTAAGGATGGCGGTCGCGGCAATCGCGATCACGCCGCCAAACTCCGCAAAGGTGAATCTGTCGTCAACTTCGCACTGCGATCACACCCACTCTGTCTCAACAACCAGCCACTTTTCCTCCCCGCGCTAATCCTATATTTTATTCCCGCATGAAACACCTTGCGATTGATTATCACTTGGTTCGTGACCCGATTCAATCGTCCGGTGCTACGTGTCGCCTATGTCTCCGCTGGTGATCAACTCGCTTTCTTTAGCTATGTAACAAGATCGGGTATTATTTTTTACCACCATCTCGAGGGGAGTATTAAAATATTTTAGGTTTCCTTTATTAGATTTTATGGTTTTAATGCTTTGTCCTTATTTAGGTGTATATATCAATGTTTAAAACCTAATTAATAACCTAACTAGGTGTTACCTGGTTCATGGTTCATCGGGTCGATTCAACGACGAACCGTGGTTGAATCGATGACGTAATAAATATATTATTTATATTCATTTAAATTTTAAAATATATAATTAATAATATTTAAGATATTATTTATTACTTTTTATGTGACGCCCCATTTTCCGGGGGTCCGTTGACTACCCGTCAACTTCACGAATAATAAGTGATATCGTTACCCGACTCCTCTTCGTAAAATCATGAGTCTCCTTTATACTCTAGGAGCTCTACCCACTAACAACGCCTGCATGAAACCTGTCCCAAGCAGTCCAATATAATCACAATAATACAAATATAGATAAAAATGGCCTCTTGGGCCCATACTACAATATCCATAGACATACCAACTATATACAATAGTTACAAGAGTTAAAATTTTACTCTTATACAACACATATTAAAATCTAAAATTTTAATACATGTAGTACATCACAAAATCAAAGCCACAACTCCACAAAGTGGCCTCTATGATGAGTCGTCTCCCTCGTGCGCTCCCCGTACCCGAAATAAATTAATGACGCAAGGAAGCATCGCTCAGTGGAATCACCCTAAGCGGGCTACCTCCACCCAAGCGCAGTGCAATGTCTAAATAAAACATACATCCAAGCAATCGTATGATCCTACTTGAATGTCTACATGACCAACTAAGAATCCCGAGTCTCATCGATTTCTCACACTCGCCTAAGCCTCGTATGGAATTATAGTTTTGTTAGTTTGTGGACAACCCTCTCGATGCGTATATATATCAATCAAGCCGCTCCGACGCATTGATATATTATTTGCTTATGATCACTCCGATGAATATCAATTGGGCCGCTCCGATGATTGATATTTTTAAATTGGACTACCCTCCGATAATTAACATTTTTAGTCTACCCCTCCGAACCATTGACTTTCTCATGCACTCACCCTATAGTTCTGTAAGGCATATGGAATGCATGTATGCCAATTCCAATACAATTTAATTCATATGCAAATACGTGAACATGAATATATTCACATAAAAAAATAACCACAATCATGTCATGTAATTATCATTTCAAACATCAAAATTAGCTCACTGGGCTAATGATCATTGCCACCTGGGATGGATTACTCGACTAAACCCATATTTTCAAAATTTATATTTCGCTAAGCTTAATGCTTCTAACAAGAAACCTCATTTCATCAGTTCTATCAAACACAAATCATCTAAGCCTACTTCAGGAACTCCGTATTTCTGCCATTTCCGCCTCAATCACACCAATACATGATTTTGTGGAACCATCCATCACACATGATCCAAACATCCGTAGGACTCCATACGAATCGTCAGGGTCTCAACTAAACACTTGCCTCCAAGGCCTGAATCGATCAAAACCCGCCTTCAAGGCCTCAACCAACCAAACATTTACATGGTACTAAACAAAGAATAAAAACCAAGTAGGAGAAACTCTTTACCTCTTGGAGTTTGAGGAAACTCCCAAAACTGCACTGCGGAGCCCTCCGTAGAGCGCTCCTTCTCTGGGTCCCAAGACCGCCGACGACGGATCACAAGGCGACATTTTGGGGAGAAGTTAGACTCTCTCTCTCTCTAAACCCAAAAATATCTAACCTCCCTGTAAGCTCCTCCTTCATGTTTTGCTCTTTCTTACGTGCCAAGAAGACCACCATTCGACTTTGTCCTTTTCCTCATTTAAATTCCATTAATACCAACTATGTCATTCTTTCCCGCTTAAGCATTCCTCCAAGACTATCTCGCCGTCCATTTTCATCTTTTCTACTCATACCACTCATGGTACATGAGTACGTGTTATATGTGACTTTCAATATATCGCACATCGCTTTTACAAAGACCAAAACGCGATGCCTCGAAAAACGTGTCAACTCCGACTATCTCGAAATTTTACGAAATTTACGCGCTAAATTTGGGGAGCTTCGCGGTATTGTTCCAACTAATCCATTCACATCCGATATCTAGAGAATAATGGATTTTTAACCGAAATAACAATTTTGTAAATCGAAATTACGATTGGCCCTTTTCCGTAAATTGAATTTCTGTCTTACATTTTATATAAATAAAATTTTAAAATTTATTTTAAAATATGTATAATGTTTAAATATGAAAACATATTAAAAATGGAATAAACTTATGTATATAAATATATACTTAATTAGTAGTAATATATAATTTTGTTAACATCTAAAATAATCACAATGGTAGCACAGTGGTAGAGTGGTTTCCCTGTAACTTCCCCTTTCCATGTTTGAATCCATGGGTCTACATTATTTGATTGAGTTTTTCTTTAGTTACAAGCCTTCTAACCTCAAGCAAAATGACGTCGTTTCAATGTAAAAAGCATCAAAACGACATCGTTTTAACTTTTTAAAAAAATAAAAAATTATGGGAGCGAACCGCTTGGTTCGCTGAGAATCTACGGCTCACTCCGCTCAACCACTAGTTCGAACTAGCTCTCATCCGGATAATTCACAAACGATTTACATCGAACCGAACCAGCTATGGGTCGATCGACGATCCAATCGATCAAACCGATCGGTTTGGTTCGGTTTTCAAAACATTGGTATATATATACCTTAATTCTCTCAATAATATGTAAGTCTCTTTCATAATACATACAACTGATTAAATAAAAAAAATCGATCAAATCGAATCGATCAATCCGATTTTGAAATATTTTAAATTATCTTTTTTATATTCGGTTTAAAACCAACTGGGAGTGTGAATAACCACAATTAGTTAAATGTAAAAACAATGAATTTTTTCATGCTATCCTAATCTATCATGGTTATATATAATCTGAAATTGTACGGGATGACAAAATGAATTTTGATTTGGTTTTTAAAATTGGGTTCACACATTTCTTTTTTACATATAGGAGGAAATTAAAGATTTAAAAATATGTAAAGACACGAACAAAAAAACAAGGCTTTTATTGAGACTTATTTTGAAAGGTATATGATGATTTTTAGCATAAATGCATCAAGCATAATTCATAAACTAGAACCAAATGAATAAATAAGGAAACAAACATTCCAAGTAAGGAAAAGATGGATGACCCACTAATGGAATTTTGTTCCTCATTAATTTATCCCCGTCTCCATTAGAGAGACTTGTTCATCAAGGATTTCATTAGAAAGTCTTGTTCTTTAAGGAAATTTCACTTTTGTAAATAATTACCATACCTTTCTACCATTTCTGATATTTGAGAAAAAACTTTGACTTCCAAAATCATTTTTCAATAAAAAAAATATTATTTTTATTTTTATTTTCTTTTAAAAAAATATCTTTAATTTGGTAAGTAAAAAGAAAATAAGAAAAATATTAGAAAAAAAAAAAAGAACCCGTGCAAAAAAAAAAATAGTGATTCTAAAGTAGAAAATGAAATGTCTATCATACATAGCTCATATGGTAAAGCATTCAATGTTTAAATAGACAAAACATGTGAGAGGGAGGAGTTGAGGATTTGAGAGATAGGGCATAGGGAGATAAGGGGTTTTGGGTTCGAGAGACAATAATATTAAATGAAAATGCTGGAACAAAGAAAGTGGTTGTTTTTTACACCACAAAGGATGGAAGAGGATGATGAAAGAGCTTATAGTTAGCAATTCACAATCACGAAATAAAACTTTTTCTTATGTGACTTTCTAATATATATATATATATATATATATATTTAAAAACATTAATATATTACAAATATTTAAGAAATAAAGTACAAAATAACGATCATTTTCATTTTATTTTATTTGCTTTCTAAATTCATCGATAACAAACTCTTTTTTAAATTTTTTATATTGAATTTTGTTTCTTTAAAAGATGAGTTGATTTTTTTTTTATTTAACTTGTATTTTTTATAAGAAGAATTAACTTTTACAATTTTTTAATAAAAAAAAAGTTAAAATAAATATTTTGATTAATAAATTTCAAAAGAAACAAATATTGATATTAAAATTAAAATAGATAAATGATCTTATAAAAACTTATTTTTTGCCATACTATGAAATATAATCATTGTTTTAAATTCATTTTACTTGTTAAACTTTTCATCATACTTAACTGCTCTAACTATGGGCACTGAAGGATAAATAACTGCTCTAACTATGGGCATAGGAGGATAAATCCACTATTCTAAATAAATGAGTACAAGATTAGAGTACGATGACTACTAATTTACGCCTAAGAAATCTGGCAGACCCATGTTGCACGAATCTTGCACGACCTTTGCACAAATCCCAAAAAATCCATAACATTGCAGTATGAAACATTGGGTTGGATATAATTTGAGTCACCAACTCTAACAACAAACCCTATAAAAACTTTCCATAGATATTGTTTGTTGTTATGATTCTCACTTTTGTCGTTTACTTGGTGTCTTTGCCATCACTGATTCTATTATTATGGACTAGAATGAGTGTGAGGCAAGATCTACACATATCGCTTATAGTACCTAGAAATTGGAAATTGGATTGGAATAAGCGATGTTCTATCCTCAATTCACCTTTGTGAAGTACAATTAAGTAATTGTATATGTCAAATTGTTGGCATTGCAGATTTGGGATACTTGTTGCGAATCTTTACGATTCGATCGAAATGGTTCAACACTCCTTGGGTGGGTACTATCCACCGTGATCATAATTACAGCTTCCTTCACGAACTTACTAACAAAGTAGCTTTTGCAAAATTCTTGTACAACTTGGGAATATTGTTGGGATTTTGCCTCGCTCCTTTGACTCGAGAGGAAATGTCTCACAAAGAGACCTTATGTACTCTAATGAGGCTGTTGAATTGATCATAATTTGTCTGATTCCATCTAGGTTTCTGATTCATAATGGCCATTACCTTATAGATTAATCAATGATTTTTTTATGAAGTTTTGCGAGAAAAAAATGGTTTGAGTTCAGCCATGAAGTTCAAGACTATAAACAAGAATGACAATCAATGCTATCTTCGCATTGAAATCAAAGGTCGATATAGAATCAAGATGACTTATGCGTACAAAGCGAGGTTCACTCATGCTTACGGTCCTTCTCTTTTCTCTCTTGTTTATTTATCTGGCCAATCTAGCCATCTTTTCCCTACATTTCAAATCGATACAAGAAAGTTATTTGATTAAAGGAAATTATTTATTTTATATATTATTTTATCTTAAATTTTGTGACAATCATATGGACATAGTAACTTACTTAAAATGCTTATGTGATACTTAATCATGGATATATAACAAGCTCATTTACATAATTACATTTGATGTCATTTTGTAGTTAATAAGAATTAATTTTTCAACTTTTGCTCTAACGATTTTGCACCCAATTTATCACTACAAACACTAATGTTTAACTTACAAAAACAAACTACCATTTGATGGTGTAAGGGGTTAGTTTTAACATTTGTTCCTATTCGTTCAATGATAGCCAAGAGTTTATGGTCGATAGATACCGATAACTACAATCGATTATAAATTATTGCTTGATAAATTTGTAAAACCCGAGAAAATTATAATTTTCTGAAAAAGGGTAAAATGGTAATTTCGGTCAAAACTCGAAATTTTTCTAGATCTCGGATGACGAAATGGACTTCACCGTTGAAATCGTCTCGCGAAATCTAGCTACCATGTCGAATTCCGAGACAGTCAAAATTTTACGTTTTTCGAGGCACCGATGGCGCGCCGTAAAACTACGCGAGATAATGCGACGACAAAAGTCACCTACTACATGTACCCATGTGACACATGTTGCATGATTAGTGAGAGGATGAAATGAATGGCTTAGATTAAGCCATGTGTCAAAAATCCAAACTAAGGGACAAGATGGGAATTAATGGAAATGTTTAAATGAGTATAAGACAAAGGAAGGAATAGTTTTCTTCTCCAAAGAAAAGAGAAAACAAACAGTGGGGGCTAGAATCAGATTTCTAGAGAGAGAAAGTGTGACTTTTCTCTAGATTTCCTGCCGGGACCGTCTGCCTCACGGGGCCAGCAATAGGAACCGGTTTCACGCTGCGAGGGCCACAAGCACCGATTCGTGGAGTTCCGACAACCCAAGAAGCAAAGGATCTTTTCCTACTGCTATTCTTCAAGCAAGAGCCATAGGAACGGGCCAGTGATATTCTGGGCTGGGCTTGATTTAGCCGTACTCGCCTTAAAACATTTGAACCGAGTGGAGAAAATCCCTATTATGTAGTCGTGAACAAAGGTCACCCGAGGGCTCTTCACCGTTCACGTGATTTTGTGTGGTTCAAAACAAAGTGAATTGCTTGATTGGTTAATTGGCCCATGTGAGCTAATTTTGGTGTTATTGTTGTAATTTGAATGACATGAATTGTGTGAATTTATTTATGTTAATATATACATGAAAATATACTAGTATGAATATTTTGAATCGCATATCAGATTCCATACGCACTCAGGCAACCAATATTGTGTGTGAGCAGATGACATGAAAGAAAAAAACGAAAAATGTTTGTGAAAGTGAATTTCTACTTTTAAGATTTTTCTGAGAATCAGGTCGGGAGATTGTCCAACAATTCACGCTCTGAGGCCCATGAATTGTTTCGAAGGGTCATCCAACGCATTCATTTATGGTCATTCTAATAAATTTACTCAACTTCTAGAGTAAGTTTTCGAGAACAAAAAAAAAAACCTTTTGTTTTGAAACTCGTGATTTACTCGCATTTGGCTTAAGCATGTGTGAGGAGCTCATAGACTCGAGACATGGATCGCATGTACATTCAAGTAGGATCATGTATTTGCTTCGAAAGTGTGTTTGTTTTGCCATGACACGTAATAGTGGGGAGTAACCCATGTAGGAAATTATCACCACTAGGCATTGCTCACCCTGTCGAGGGCTCACTATTTCAGGTACAAGGAGCGTACAGGAGGACGACACTCACTAGAGACCGCGTTTAGAAGAAAGCCGACATGTAGCTTTGGTAGATACTTTTGTATAACATGTATTAGAACTTTAACTTTTAATATATGTTTGAATTAAGAGTGATTTATCAAATCTTGAACCATGTAATATACGGATGGGATATATTTTCAGAGTATTAATGCATGGGCCCACGCACATTTTTACTCATTTTAATTGTATATGGACCGGTGTGGTCTTTGTAAAATATCAGACAAGTTGTTAATTGTCGGGACGTGCCTTGTACCCAGGGTGAGCTCCCGTACAAAAGAGACTCGCCCGATTCTCAGAGTGGTGCTCGTTACCCGACATCCACGAGTATTCCACTGTGTCGACGGTCACAACTGACCCTCGAAATGGGGCCACAAAATTTAGTCGACAAGAAATTTTTAATATGCATACGATAGTATAGATATAAAAACAATGCATATGTCATAGACTTGAAACAATCGCACGAGAAAGAGAGAAAATTTTTACTATGATTATGTCCTTATAAGACGAGAAAAATCAAACTTATGAGACATACTTTTTTGTTGTTTTTGCAGTGACTTTGAGTAAGAGTGGTAGAGATGAACAAGAAAATAAGCTAAGAAGCGGCAAAAATTATAGTCAAAATCATACTAATACACAAACAAAGACCCAAGATAGATTATTGAATTTTGTTGGAAAAAAATAACGTAAGACTACAACCTAAAAGAATATTTCTTTTCCTATCTATAACCCTAAACTTTGTTAATATTTTGTTTGATTTTGGTCCTTATATTTTCATTAGACAAAAATATTAATAAAAACTAGAGTATAATAAAAACCCATATCCCATCTCTAACAAATTGTTTTTTTTTAAATAATTAGATATTTATTATTATTATTATTATTATATCACATATTATTAATAAGATCATTAAGCAATGTCAATATATTTATAAATCATGTCATAATAAATTCATTTTGGAGTAGAGTTTATTTTGAGTTATGATTTTATCATATTAAATAACTAAAAATAAATTTAGGGAAACAAAAACCCTAACCTCATTTTCTTTTAACTTTACTTACTAGCTTTTCTTTAAGAACAAGGGAGTTATTTTTTGGTCATTATTGGCTTAAAATCATCCATCTACCCTCTTTCCATCATTTTCTTTCAATAAAGTGGTTATTCCACACAAATTTAAGTTTTTATTTGTTTTTTCATGATTTAAGTCGTTGCCTTAAGATAGTGATTGTCGTCAGATTGATATTACTGGTGGTTGCGCTGCCTCATCACGACGTTTTCGATTTTCTATCGTCATGTGAGGCATTTATTGCATTTATAATTCAGACGAGTGTTCTATACGATAGGGAGATAATATATCAAATCAATAGTCATCAATATGTTGCATAACTATAGTCATATGTATTCAAACCACAATAGTAATATCAAATGTATAGGCTCAACTATATAATATATAGACTTTGAGTTAATTCATTATACTATTAACCTTGATGTTGTTTCATCCTTTATGCTTTTAGCGTTTTGGATTCTATCTTTCCATTATTAGCCAATCAATAAAAATTATTTTTCTCTTAAAAACTAAAAAATAAAATAAAAAAATAATATTAAATTAAAATGAATTTGAATATATAATATCATTAACAATTAAAATAGTTCTTTTTATTTAATATACATAAAATAATTATGATAAAATTTTACTTAAAAGATAATCATTAAATAAAATTATTGAATAAAAATATTATCTCAAAATTATAAAATAATAGGTAATATCATAAAATAAAAGTTTATTAAGAATTTAAAATTTTAAACAGTATTTATATAAAATAAAAGTTTGTTTGAGAATTTAAATTTTTTTAAATATATTTATATAAAAATAACAGTTTGTTTGAAAAGTTAAAAAATTTAAATATATTTATATGTATATTTCAAAACATAATTTATATGCTTATTGCTTTGATTATTTTCTATGTCGTATAATTATTTTGATATAAATAAAATCTCCATCATGTATTTTTTTTCATATAACTAATTTTCTACTTACGTAAATAAAGAAAGAAGGATAATTTTATAGGAATGTAATGCTATTTCCATCACTCTATTTTGTAATTAAACAAGATTTAATAAAATAAAAAATGAGATATTCAACCGACATATTTATTTTTAATTAACAAAAATAAGAAAAAGAGAAATTTTAAATGCATATGTAAACTTCTTAAAAGGACATTCTACATATTTGATTGAAAATAAAATAAACTTGGGTCTTGGGGATAATCATAGTCTAGAGTTACTCCCTTTTTGAGGCTTAGGTATACTATCCATGTGTTGGTGAGAAAACAAAATTTAATTTTCACAATTCTAAAATCGACTACTTTAAGGTAATTTTCTCTAATATCCCAAACATTTTTATGTATTCAAATATGTGATATTAACCATTTTTCATATTTTGACAAAGAATGAATTTTTGATGCTAATGGGACTAAATATATCTCCCTTTAAAATGAAATAAAGTAAAGTAGTATGATCATTTATCACAAAATTTTATGTAACAAACTATAAGTCATTACAATACTTTTTCTAATATTAATATCATGGGGTATAAACTTTTATATTAAAAAATATATATGGTTTAAAAAAAATATATCTATCTTCATATGAAAGTTGGTTGAAATTAAAATATGGTGTTCTTGCAATATGCAAAAGATGAACAGATACGCTGCATTATCCTACAACTCTCACCCTACATCGTAGGGAAGAACATCCACACATGGCTTCTCTAAAGGTCTCAACCTCTAAGCCCGATTCTATCACACAAGATGCAACAATGAATGAATTCGATGCATCCAATTTAAACGCTACTCTAGTCAACAAATGGAAGGGTAGAAACGTACCCTGCATATCCGACTAATCTGAACGCCTACCAAGGTACCATGAGACCCTCGCCTCTAGGACACCGCCATATGCCCAGCCGGGCGCATAATAGTGTAACAAGTCATTCATTAGCCCATCAACTTCGACCGCAAACCCCGTGCTCGACTCGACCTACTGCCCTAGCCTATGACCCATCCACAAGTACTAGGTGCCGGTGCGACACCCTAACTAATACTGGGCCTCCGACCCATACTAGCGGAGCAACAAACTGTCCTCCCCGTCCCATCACGACCGGGACTCCGTTGTCCCAAACCCCGATCCCCGTCTCTGGGGCACCTCATATGTCTCAGGCCGGGCCGCAATGGTAAAGACACCATCCGCCCATCCCGACCGGGCAACCCTAACTCGTCTCACCGATGATCGGGACCGAGGTGTCCCATAACTCAAATTCCCGCTCCTCGCGACAATCCCGTCGAAAGTGTCCGTGTCGTCAAGATAAATAACACATCTAATTTACTTGACTAAATGTGTCCATCCTCGTCTCGTCCTAATGACCTCTACCCTTTCCCCTCGATATCCTGCGAAACGTGTCTTCCTCGCTTCTTCCGGTCAGTTAAGATGAATCTTCCTTCCTCTTAAGATCAAAGACTCCATATCCCTGATGCCTCGCAGATAACATCTACCTCTCCCTCCGTGGTCATACGTCCCGACTTAGAGTCCACTCCTCCTCTTAACCATCGAGGATCGATGTACTTCTAAATCACGGAGGTCGTCACCACCTAGCTCACTATCGCACATGCCCGTGATACCGATGATCATATCCCTACGGCCAAAGAAAGGCCTGTTGGTCAAAAGCCGATAGTGCCTGACCAGTACCTCGTGGATGACCTCTACGTCCTCGCCCTCGACTAGCCATCTACACATGTCAAATGGCAAGTTAAAATTTCAATGCAGTATCTCTAAGGCTCAAACACAGCCCTGAGACACTATTCATATACAGAAAAATATTTTATGTACAATGTCCATGCATTCATAGGTAATGCAAGACATTTATTCCATATCTTAATTCATATTTAACAAAAAAATATCGGCTTTATTTCGGTCTCATTTTTTATTTTATTTTTAAAAATTATTTCATTTTTTTTCCATTTAATTTAATTATTTGCCCAAAATTTCGAACACCTAAGGTTATATTTCTACTTCCTAGTGTTCAACGTTTTTCCTATGCTATTCACCAAGCATACAATTTCAATCACAATTCACACACATGATCATACTATCACATAACATACAACTCATGTTATACACACCATCACACATAAAACACATGCATGCAGTGTTCTAATTTTTATCCCGTGATTGTCTAGGTACCCACATACATAACTCTAACATCGAGCCACACCAAGTGGTGATGATCTTATACCTAAATGACTCTGACCTTAGCCCAAGTCCCCCAAGCCCTAGGTATTCATTTACCTAAACTCTACACTCTAAGACCGTGGCCTAAGCCCAAGTCCCCCAAGCCCTAGGTACTCGTGTACCTATGCCCTGATACTAAGCTGTGAAGCTGGTATCAGGACTAAACTTATGGATACCCAAACCCGAGCTCCCTAGGTAATCGTTTACCTAAGCTCTGATACCAAGCTGTGACGCCCCAAACCCGGGGTGTCCATTGACTACCCGTCAACCTGCGGAATATCTGCGCGTCTCGTATCACGAGACACTCACATGAGTAAAAATGGCCACTTAGGCCCATACACCAATACTCATCAAAATACACCCAACTATATTTCAATAATTCAAGAGTTTTTACATTACTCTTAATACAAACACATATTAAAATTTATAATTCTAATACATGTTATACCAAAAACATCAAAGCCACAACCCGGCTTTCTTCAAAATTGGCCTCTAAGATGAGTCATATTCTAACGCCCCCGCACCCGAAATATTCCTCGACAAGGTGAGCTATCGTCAAAGAAGGGAATTACCCTAAACGAGTCCTCACCGCCTCACACTCGCTCTAAGCCATGTATAAAACACCGTTTCAAAACAAAACCCGTTGTCTCGAAACACACTACCGAATTTCTGCAAAAATATGACTACCCTCCGAGGCGAAGGTTCGCAGGTTTGGAGAACCTTCAAACAATGCATGGGCTCCTCCGACGTGTAATTATAGGACCATCTCCCAACACCATTCTCTTGAAAATCATCCATTGAAATTCCTTTCGCAACCATGTTCGTTTTTATTTTTCTTTCATGTCATGCACACACACCTAATTTCTAGGTTACCTCGGTGCATATGAAATGCATTATGCCATTTCAACACAATTTATACAACACATGTCAATACATCATCATGCATATATTGAGTCATTGACATAAATTAAATCACAATAACATGTTACTCTATTTTAATCAATAACCTCAAATTTAGCTCACTTGAGCTAAACACAATTTCCACACAATTCAAGCACACAACACATGGACGATTTTTGGTCCAATTCACACAAACCCGGGACTGTTTTTAACAATCCCAAAACATAACAATGGGTTGTCCATGGGCAGCCCACTCACCCAACACCGGTTCCACTTTGTGAACCCGAAATCTATGGCCATTTCCGGCCTCATGCACACCACAACATAATTTATCAATAAATCCAACACAAGCTGCCCAAATAGTTCGTGGACTCCGTCCAAAACTACCTCCAACAATTTCATAATCTCATTCCAAGCTCGGGACTCCATCAAACTACCACTCACTCGCCCCTCAATCATACTCCAACCATCAACAAACACTTAAACAAGAGGTAAAGAAAGCAAAGATAAAACCCCACCTCACTGGAAATTTTGTCTAAACTCCTGAACTCCACCATCGGCCAAACCCGCTCCATAGAACCACTTGCTTCGTCCGAAGAACTGACGGTCCGATTGACCGGGAATCCTAAAAAGAAGTCAGACACCTCTCTCTCTAAAAATCCACCATTTTTGAAAACTGAACTCTTCTCCCTCACTCACTGCACGTCTCAGCCAAAAATGGAGAAAAAGCTCCCTTTTTGTCTCCCTCATTGCCACATGTCATCTCCTAATTGGTTGAGATGATTTCTTATCCACTCAACCCAACCACTTTGACTTTTCTACCTAATGGCATCACGCCACGCGCCAACGCACCCACCTCGAGCTCAAGTCAGACCGAACTCAAGGCTGACACGTAAGACATCAGGTGTCACTCGTAACGCGCCAAGTTGTCCCACCCGACGCCGCTTCGGAAAACTTATAAATCCGATTGTCTCGAATCTCGACGAAAATCGATGCGATACTGATTTCATGAGACTTATCCTAACGGCAAGTTCGATTCATCATCCGGCATCTAGAAAAATTCGATTTTTTACCGAATTACGATTTTGCCCTTCGTAAAAAATTAATTTTCTGCCTTACATATAATTTCATAACTTTTAAATAAAAAATGGGATAAAATGTCTCTATAATAATTTTCTTGAAGAAAATTATTATTTCTCAAAACCCTTTTTTAAAAATTGATTTAATTTACTCAACTCAAATTTTTTTTCAAAACCTTGAACATTATTAATCAAGCCACATATGTGTAGACACTATTTTTTTTATTTTGTCCTTTTTTCCCATTTGTTTAAATAAATAAATCTTGAGCAAGGATAAATAGGGTCAGATCTCTCCTTCCTTAAGAAAAATAAAAACAAAAAATGGCACAATATGGTTCATGATATCATGTCGTATAAACTTTTATATTAAAAAAAATATAGAGCTTCATAAAATATCTATCTTCACACAAAACTGATTTAGTTTTTAAAAAATATTCTTTACCCTGAAGTTATCATAGTGTGAACACGTGGTCACTAATTTTAAGTATAGTTTATACTTTTATTCTTTTAATTGATGAAATTAATATTGCAAATTTTGGAGTAAAAAGGCAATTATAACCACAGTAATCTATAAGATAAAAAAAAAACAGTATATATATATATATATATATCCATGACAGCAAGCCACGGTTCAGTCAAACCTAAATAATAATCTAGTAATAAAAAGCATATAAACATTGACATCCACCACTTTGTTTTTTGATACAAACGAGTTCATGTGATGATTATTTACCACTTCATTTGTAATTGAGAACTTATTTGGTATATAGGAAACATAATGCTATTTCCATTTTACTATTTTGTAATTAAACAAGATTTAATAAAATAAAAAGGGACATTTTCAACCAATATATTTATTTTTAACTAACAAAAAAAAAGAGAAAATTTTAAATACATATCTAAACTTCTTAAAAGGGCATCCCTACAAATTTTATTGAAAATTAAATAATTGGGTCTCCAAAATTATGATTACAAATTTTATTATTAATAACATAAATCTCTTATTTTTCCTCAAAAAGAAGAAGATATTTTTGTACATTAACTAGTTGGATTTGGTATCCTTGCAAGGGTTTTTATTTTTTGAAAACTATAATAAGATTTTCATTTTCTTCAAAGAAAAGACAAACTGTTATTCTTTGTGTAATATAACTGAATACAAAGAAATAAGAAGCAAGAGAAATATAATCTGCTTGTTAATTCAATCAGCATATGCCATGGAAAAATATTGTGATATCATTTTCAGACAATAAGGGTCATATCTTTATAAAATTCAGTCTAATTACTAATTAAATATTTTATATTATTATTTAGTAATTTATAGTCCATGAACAAGGAGTCATTGGACATAACTTTTTCATCTAGAAACAATAAAATAAAAATTATAAAATCAACACGTTTTAATAATCCATGCAGAAAAAAAAAAGAAAATTTATATCTTGGTTTCGTGTACACTAAAAAGAAAATGAGATATGGTCACAACATTCTTACTCGTATCTAAAATTTTAACGTAAAGAAAATTCATGGACTTTTTATCAATATATGGACTTAAGTGTCTTTTTCCTATTATAAGATAGTGAAGCCCCTAAAAGTAATTCCTACTTGGAATAATATCTATAGGTTCAGCAGAGAAAAGAAAGGAAAAAGAAAAAGAAGTGAAAAGATTCATAAACTCGAACAAAAAGGAACTCTTAAAAAGTAGGAGGGGAAAGGGCCAATTAAGAACTCAGAATCATTAGCATGCAAAAGTTATTAAAAGCTTTTCTGTCATGAAAACATCAACTATGTAATAAATGAAAATCTGAAGGAAATAAATAAAAATCATGAAATTTAATAAAATTAAATGAAAATCAAGTAAAAAAATCTAAATGAAATAAATGAAAATCAGGTATATATATATTGGATTCTTGGGAAAGTCATTAACTAATGCATATTTTGAGGGAAAAAGATATCAAACAAATAAGATAATAGTTTGCATTAATTGACTTTTTTTGCCCTTAACACGCATAGACACTTGCATTGACACTCTTATAGATATGTCATATGCATATTAATGTAACCGATATCAAAATAAGTAATATAATAACTTCTGCTAATTGTCTTTTATCTGGCAGCACAG
>JAEQBH010004609.1:0-130736 GCA_016808115.1 Tetrastigma voinierianum | reverse complement strand
TCTTCAACTACTAAATGCCATTCGAGCTGATGCAACTCATAAAGGGCTAATGTACGTTGAGTTATTGACTGGTGAACAGAAGATCATGGCATTGGTAGACCGTAGACAGTGGGGCAACCCACAACTTCATATTGACGAGGGAGATAATCATACTCAAATCGAAGCTCACTAAAGATGACAACAAGCTCAAAGCCGTGAACAGCTAAGCACAAGAGATGCATGGTCTGGCAAAGAACATGGGAATTTAGATGGGAGACTAGAAAGGTACAATAGACTTCCTTAGCGTTCCTTTGGATGATTTTGATTTTATTTACGTAATCCATTTCTTCCAAAGTGGCCAAGGTACTGGCTGCCACACTTGAATGGACTGTTGATCATGGACGAGAAGCAACCATGCTTTGTGGACGACATCAACAAGCCACCTAAGAGACGTGTGGGGGAGAAAGGACATAGAAAGGTTAATACGTATGTCGGGCACCGATCGAGATCGCCCGAACAAAGATATCGAGGTACCGGATGCAATAGCTCCTATGCTAAAAAGATTTGAAGACGTGATGCCTCCCGAGTTACCTAAGAAGCTGACACCTTAGACAGATCATCAGATTGACCTCATGCTGGGGTTGAGACCACTTGCGCAAGCTCCTTATCGAATGACTCACTCAGAACCGATTGAAGTCAGGAAGCACCGACGGTTACCGAACGCGGCTCGTCCGTACCTCCAAAGCACCGTATGTCGTATTAGCAAGATGGCCTTCACTTCAATGTGTAGATTACCGAGCACTAAACAGAGTCACAATCAAGAACAAGTATCTGATACCGCGCGCTGTTTTAACCGCTTCGACCGATTTAGTAAGGTCGAGCACTTCACCAAGCTCGACGGCGATTCAAATATTGGCAAGGCGCTGCGGCTAAAGGACGAGGCCAAGACTACATGTGTGACACGGTATGGAAGCTTCGAGTTCTTAGTCTATGCCCTTCGGGTTGACTAACGCCCATGCAACATTTTGTAACCTCATGAATGATGTTCTATTTGACTTCCTAGACTCATTCATATGGTTTACTGACAACATCAAGGATCTATAAAATGAATTAAGATCACTTAGTGCACCTCGAGAAGGTGTTCGATGTATCAAGGCAAAACTAGTCAGATGTCAAGAAGGAGAAGCACTAGCTCATAAGACCGAGATCAAGGTCTCAGTACCCGATTTCTAAGTCCTAGATTATGATGGACGGTGCAAAGGCAGAGCAATTCGAGATCGGGCCTCGCCTCACCAGGTGACATAACTTCGATCCTTCCTTGGTTTGGCAAACTACTACAGAAGATTCATTAGGGGCTATTCCAAGATAGCATGTCCTCTTACAGATTTGTTGAAGAAAGAGAGGAAGTAGGAATGGGATGCAGAGTGCCAAGCTGCCTTCCAAAAGCTCAAGGATGTGATCACCTCAAAGCTTCAAGCTGGTGACTACCCGACTTAGAGTCAAGCTGCTTAAAGTACACATAGATGCATCAAACAAGGCACTAAGTGGTGTGTAGGTGCAAGAGGGGCACCCAATGGCATTTGAGAGTAGGAAGTTGAATACAGTGGAGCAAAGGTACAACACCCATGAAAAAGAGATGACTGTAGTCATCTATTGCCTAGAAACATGGAAGCAATACTTGATGGGGACACGGTTCACAGTAGTGACTGACAATGTGGCCAATACCTTCTTCAAAACTTAGAAGAAGCTCACTGTCAAGCAAGCTCGATGGCAAGAGTTCTTGGCCGACTTTGACTTCATGTGGATGCACAAGCCGAGTCGACACAAACTACGTGGGTATATGCTTGAAAGTAGAAGGAAGTCATGGAAGCTATGTGGATCATTAAGTCGAGTTGTGGTAGACTTCACTGAGCGAGTAAGACAAGAAGCTTCACAAGACTCGACATATCAAAACCTGGTTTAGCAGGTGAAAGAGGGCACCACGAGGCTCTACTGACTGGAAAACGATTTACTACTTCACGGAGAAAAGCTTATGTGCCTTCAAATCGAGACGGGAATCACGAAGGAGACACATGATACAAAGCGGGTCAAGTCACCCCGAGAAGAGAGGATTGCATTGTTCGCATCGTATCATTCCATCGCCCAAGATGAATAAGACGTGTGTCTATGTTAAGACATGCCATGCTCACAAGTTGACAAGATCGAAAGCAAAAGAAGGAAGCAAGTTTGTCAGAGCCCCCGCCCATTCCAAAGAGACTTTGGCGTGCTTTTATTCTATGAACTTCATCACTGCTTCGATGGTCGAGGGCTTGGATCCGCTTTTGCAGCGTAAAACAAGTTCTCTAAGTAAGTTGTCTTCATATCGGCCTTAAGTGAATGTCCAGCTGAAGAAGTAGCGCGGATCTTCTTCAAGAACGTCAGGAAGCATTTTAGGAGTTTCGAGGACATTATGAGGATCGTATACAATTCACAAGCGCATTCGTTGAGCTGTTCAAGACGTGGCAATCGAACGCAGTTCTCTACAACTAATCACCCTCAGACCGACAGGCAGACTGAGCAAGTGAACCAGATGCTTGAGGAGTACTTGCACCACTATGTGACGTGCCTCGCTCTATACAAACCGGTCGAGCTTTCGAAGCCCGCACGCTGTCTTACAACCCGCACTAAAGTTCGCCACTGAATGAAAGCCCTTTCGAGGTAAAGAATCGGGTTCCAACCCCGCACGCCCGACATGCCGGCTCGAGCAACATGGACGCAACGTGAGCACTGCTCCATACAAGTTTGCTAAGGCCCGACATGATTTACTTGATGAAGTCTGGGACAGCCTTGAGAAGACAAGTAGGACGATGAAGAAGCATATACACTGGGCGGAGGAGGCCTTTCGAATTGAGAAGGGGGAAGATCTTACTCAAGCTAACTCCCCAAATCTGGAAGAAAATTCGAAACAAACAGTTTCAAAGAGGCTTGATACCGAAATATGATGGCCCCTTTGAAATTGTGAAGCGCATTGGGAACGTGGCCTAGAAGCTAAAGCTACTCGAGAGGTTGAAGTTTCACTCAACATTCTATGTAAGCTTCTTAAAGCCTTATCGTCACGATCCGAGTCCAGACAAAGTACAAGCAAAGTCGAACCCGCCTACGATCGTGGCCGAAGTTCGGCAAACAAGATTTGGCGAGCATCCTACCGATAAGACGGGCAACCGGAAGCATCAAGTGGACCGAGTAATTTCATTCACGGGCGTGGATGCCCGTTAGCGGAAGCAAGCTGAGTAGCGGTGCCACCTATGGCGCTTGAAGACCAGAATAATGAGTATGCACGACTGAAGTCGACGAGGACGAAGACTACCTCTAGTGGGGGAGGGTTTGTTAGCCCCTCAACTAAAAGACTCGAGCTCAACGCGACATGAGGGCACTGCCTTGGCCCCATTCGCGCATCAGGAAAGGAAATCAAGGGAAGCAAGTGTCGGCACTCTGGATGAGAAGCTCCGACAAAGACAAGGTATGAGCTAAGCACGAACAAGAGTGGAGGAGAGCTTGGCAGGCCTAGCTAGGTCTCGCACAAGCCATGGGCCGTAACACTCACGCATAGAGGGGGCCTAGGCAGGCACTCACAAAAAGGAACATAAAGGAAGCCCGCTTTATATAGCACGAAGTTCGACGCTGGCTACAAGTCACTGGGCAACAAGTCTCTAAACAACAAGGATTCCCCGCAGCAGGACTCTAATCACGGCTGACTCGTCCAAGAGGGAATTCATGCGCTTTCGCTTGGGGAGCCCCCGACGGTAAGAACTCCAAGTCCAGGAAGGATTCGCACTAGCTAAAGATCAAGACTTTAGAGTTGTGAGTGTGACTCTTTTAATCGAATTGTACTAGATCACCTCTAGTGTTCTATATAAAGGGTCCAAGGTACTCACTTGAAAAATTATTGAGAGTCGGATCCATTGAGAGCATTAAGCATCCCGACTATGTGAGCCTCAGTAGGAGTGTTCAGATTTTTAATGAGTTAATAAACCATGAGTTGGGGAGAGCCCTGTACGTCATTGTGTTATGTGGGCGTGGAGAATTGAGAAGGCTAGCCTAGTGGGTTCCTATGCAACGCACACGCAAGCCAACTATTAGACCTGTGACAAAGACCATCATTTTTTAAGTTTAAGCCCTAGTAGTTTGTGGTCAAGGAACGCCTAAGAACTTAAAAAGAAACAATCTTTGTTGTGATCTCATGCAAGAAAAACAAATCATAGGAAAGATCATTACTAGAAATTACATGGTAAGCCATCAAAGTGGAAGAATAGTAGGGTTGAGAATCGAGATCCCTCTAGTTTTCAAATTTCAACCAAGATCTCGACTAGCTACGTCCCGTCATTCTGTGAGAAGGCACGCTTCTTGCTTTCCAAAGAGCAAATGGACTCGTTGCACAAACTACCCACAGGATACCAATACTATATTCCTAGAAAAATGAGGTAATCATTTCTCAAACAAGCGATGATGTAGAACCATGATTGATTGACTCTAGAGCCATAGATCATATGTGTGAAGAAATATAAGAAAATGATGTTTTTCTTATTAATTGAATGAGTGAGTTAATATTACATAGTATAGAGACACTTATATTAATACAAAAGAATGAAATAAACCACAGAATATTCTAAGAATATCCTAGGGAATAAACCATAGGATAGGATATTCTTAGAATATCCTAGGGAATAAATCAAAGGATATATGATTCTCAACACTTCAAGTCAGCGATATGCTTATACGCACTGCTTCTCGTTATAAAAGCTCAGACTTAATCCTATATGATACCAACAGACATGCGACACCCGAGGTGTTCCATGATGGAGTTGATGTGATCGGATTGAGGACCGTCGAAGAAGATCCAACGGAGGAGATCCGTTGGAGGAGATTCGACTGAAAAGATCCGCCGAAGGAGATTCATCGGAGGAGATCCGTCGAAGGAAATTCGACTAAGAAGATCCGTCGGAGGAGATCCGCCGAAGAAGATCCGCCGAGGAGATCCGCCGGAGAAGATCCGACGGGGAAGATCCACCAGAGAAGATCCGACGAAAAAGATCCTCCAGAGAAGATTCGACTAAGAAAATCTGGCTGAGGAGATCCGCCTAAGGAGATCCGACTGAGAAGATCCGTTGGAGGAGATCCATCGGAGGAGATCCGTCGGAGAAGATCCATCGGAGGAGATCCAATTGAGAAGATTCGTCGTAGGACATCCGACTAAGAAAACTGGCCGAAGGAGATCGACCGAGAAGATCCGCTCGAGGAGATCCGACTGAGAAGATCCGCCAGAGGAGATCCGACTAAGAAGATATGTCGAAGGAGATCCAACTGAGAAGATCCATCAAAGGAAATCTGACTGAGAAGATCCGCTGGCGAAAGGGCTCACTCCATAACCAATCATGGTTCTGATACCATGTGAAGAAATATAAGAAAAATGATGCTTTCTTATTGAAAATGAATGAGTGAGTTAATATTACATAGTATAGAGACACCTATATATATATATATACAAAAGAATGGAATAAACTAGAAGATATTCTAAGAATATCCTAAGGAATAAATCAGAGGATATTCTAAGAATATACTATGATTCTCAACAACAATATGATAAAGGTGAAAAAATTATTCTCATCATACAATCCTAGTTCGTGAAGTTTAAGGTTAAAATAAGATACGGATCTCTTTTCAATAATAGCAAGAATTGGAACTATTAGCATCAGTCCTAATATGGAAGTACTCTCAGTTGCACATTTTTCTTTTTTTTAATAAGAAATGAAAAATATGACAAATTAATAGGACAAAGAAAGGAAGAGATTTTCTTCCTTCACATGCAAAACCTGAACACAAGTGATGAGACTCCCACCACACTACATGTGCTTACAATCACAAACCGTCAATCAATTAAGTTATAGAACTCAAAAGGAACTTTTCTAAATATAGGGGTGCAAGAAACCAACAAAGACAAATTGTTAGTGTGTATTTAGTAAATATCACGTGTAGATAAGTTAGAGTTAGTCAATATTATCTTGTAAATTAGTTTCCTAAATTTTAGGATGTTTGTTACCTAGCTCTAGTTTCTCTTCTATTTATTAAGTCTCAGAATCTACCGTAATGTATGATTTAGATTATTTTTAAATAAACCTCACCGGGCAAGATTCAATCTCTATCGCCTCCTCTTGAAAACTTTATGTTATCAAAGCCCTATCGAATTCCTCGAGCGAGAGATGAACCCACTCAGCACGATGACTCAGACATGGAGGCAATGGTTCAAAAGCAACCGCGAATGTTTCTCAATCTACTCCACTTTATTCCCACTATAAGATTACTCCTAATCTTCCCTTTCAAGTGCCATAACTCCCTTTCAACCGACCGGCCATAATTTTATCCCCTGGTCCCTATCTCACTGGGTGGGAAAATTGATACCTTAATGGGTTCCATTCCTCAACCCTTTACCGACGATTCTGCTTACAATACTTGGGAGATTAACAACTCCTTTGTGATGTCCTGGCTTATTCATTCAATGGTGTTAAACGACCAACTTTCCTAAAAGCTTGAGCATGTAGGATTTGGGTTTAATAAGAATATCATGCTTCTCAACACCCTCACTAACATGTGGCCTCATACCCCCACGTAGAGAGTAAAACAAACCAAATATTCCTTCATAGACTTTCAAATAAATAAATGAGGATTAAATTGCAAGGAGAGGGTTTGAACCCAAGACCTCTTGTCAAACCAAGCTTTGATACCATGTTAAACGATCAACTTTCCTAAAAGCTCAGTCATCGCATTTCTCGCTTAATAGGAATATCATGCTTCTCAACAAATGAAAAGCAAGATTGGTGAGATTTATGTTCTCTATCCTACCACGAAGTCTATAGGGTATGTTGTCTCTAGTTCCTACTCCAATTTGGAAGACTCTTCTCAAATGTTTGCACTTCGTAATTGTGGACGTAACCTCCGCCAAGAAGATGCCTTTGTTACCGACTATTTTCACTCCCTCACTCGGCTTTGGCAAGAGCTAGACTTATTTCATCATCACAATTGGCATGATCCCAGAAATTCTAAGATTTACCGGGACACTCTTTTGAAGGAGCAAACGTACAATTTCCTTGCCAGTCTAAATCTATCTCTCAATGAAGCTTAAGGTCGTATCCTTGGTCTCAAACCTCTTCCTGTTATTAATGAAATCTTTGCCGAGGTCCGTCGCGAAGAACATCCCAAGAGTATCATGCTCAACTCCAATTCAAGTCAAGCATTCGAATCCACGGCTATGGCAGCTAAGTCATTCGATGATCTTTCAAAAAAACCAACCAGTTGGTCTGAATTTTGTCTCAAGCCTTATCACACAAAAGCCAAGTGTTGGAAGCTACATGGCAAACTCCGCAGACGGCTCCCTACACCTCAAAGATAAAAGAACCTTCGAGCAACTCGTCAAGGTAAAACAAAATCTGCTCAACTGCATGAATCTTCTCCATTCAAAAAGGCCTAACTTGAATACCTGAGCAAATTTCTTTCCTCCTCCAACAGTACTTCATTCATGGCTCATTTTGGTAACATCCCTTGCTCTCTTACTAATTTTTCTTGTGAACCTTGGATACTTTACTCAGGGGCGTCCAATCACATGACGAGTAGCTTGCAATTATTCACCACATATAGCCCATCTACTACACACCAAACTGTAAAGATTGCATATGGTTCAATTCTTAACATTCTTAGCACTGGTTCGATGAATATTATCCCTTCTTTATGGTGCCTTTCAATGTTCTTATACCTTAGTCACATAACCCGTTGTCTATCAAGAAAATAACTTTGGATCTACATTGCAATGCTGTTTTTTCACCTTTCGTATGTCAATTTCAAGACCAAATACTGGGCGAAAGTGATCGAGAAAGGCTAAGGAGTCTCGGCTTTACCATTCTTTATCATTTCATTTCTCCTTCGAATAAGCATAATGGGCCAGGTGTTCCACTTCCTTAACTAGGAGTCAAAAAAAATTTCTTTTACATTATCGTTTAGGTCATCCTAACTTCATGTACCTAAAACGATCGTTTCCCTTGTTATTAAAAAATAATGATCATTTTGAATATGATGTTTGTTAAATTGCTAAACACGAAAGAATTTCATTTCCATTACGTCCTTATAAACCATCTCAACCATTCTTTCTTGTTCATAGTGACTTATGGGAGCCATCTAGAGTTGCTACTCATATTAATAAAAATCTGAAGTTCTAGAGTCTATTGGGTGTACCTGTTAAAAGAAAAATCTGAAGTTCCACAAATCTTTGGAACTTTCTATTTAATGATTATACTCAATATGATACAAAGATTAAAATTCTTCGTATTGGTATGGAGTACTTTAATTCAATTATAAATAACTTCATTTCAGAAAAGGGTCTTTCACATCACAATTCATGTGTTGAGTCTCCCCAACAAAATGGCATCTCTAAAAGAAAAAATCGACATTTACTTGAGTTTACACAGTCCTTGCTATTTACTGCAAATGTACCTAAGAAATTCTGGGGTGATGCAATTCTAACTATGTGTTTCGACCAATCAACCTTCTAGTCCTTCGGGTCGGAAACACCTATTAAATTGCCTAAAGAAGTCATTTCCTAATTCACGATTTTCTATAATTGTGTCTTGTAAAGCGTTTGGCTGTATAGCCTTTGTTCATAATTCAAATCTTACAAAGAGTAAACTTGATCCTCGTGTAATTGACTTGGATATTCATCAACACATAAAGGGTATAGATGTTTTTTTCCCTCTACAAATAAATACCTAGTGTCACATGATGTCACTTTTTTTGAAAATCAGTCTTTCCTGGGCCCCACAAAACTGGGGAGGTGGGGAGGGAGGTGAGAATAGATGTTTGTAAGGAAATATATGGGATCAATGAACAGACAAGCATTTTTTGGGATTTAAATTCAAATTCAGTTTCTAATTGTTCTCACACTGATTGGGATTTCCTATTTGATCTACCCAGATTTCTCCACAAAATCAGGATCCTATTTCTCTTCCTTTTACATCCAATATTCCACAAAATCGGGCTGCCATATCTTCTCCTAATATTCCTCAAACTGACATCCCATTATACCCTCCCACAACTTCTCCTAATATCTCTCAAAATCAGGATCGTATTTATGTTCCTTTTACATCCAATATTGAAGCCTTACCTTCTCCTAATCTCTCTCAAAATAAGGATCCTAATATTCTAATATCTTCACCTAATATCTCTCAAAATCAAGATCCTACTTTTATTCTTTTTCGTCCAATTTACACCTATCACCACAAAAAAATATCTTAGTCCCTATTTCCACTCATCCTGTTTCATAAATTCAACCAATCCATGGGCGTGGATCAATTTAGTCGTATGAAAAAACTTACTCGAGGAGAAAGAAATTGTAATACTTGAACCTCCATATGACCAAGAACAAATCCCTAGCCACTAAAAGAGATACCAACCTTCTCAGTCCAGATATCCCCATGCGATTGGAGAAAGGGAACTAGGTCATGCACTAAACATCCCATTTCAGAGTACCTCGGTTATGGACATTTGTCCAAGACAATGCAGACCTTTGTTTCTCACTTGTCCTCCACTTAAATTCCCAAGAATTTTCAGGAAGCATCTAAGAATGATCAATGAAAAAAGGCTATTATGGAAGAAATGACAGCTCTTGAAAAGAATGTGACTTGGGAGATTGTACATAAGCCCAAAGACCAATCAATTGTAATGCAAGTGGTTTAATCAAATACAAGTCGGATGGATCAACGTTGTTAAGGTTTAGTCTCCTAATCCATTTACGATTCTTTCCTTCTCTCTTGGGCCAAATTGGGACTCACTGCTCTTTTTTGCCCACTAGAGTATAAATATGTATATTTTCTCCTTTGTAAATTAATGAGAATCAGAGTATTCCTTTTCTCTCAACATGGTATCAAATCCATAAAAGAGTTTGAGAATACTAGGGTTGTGGCTCGCCGTATGCTCAACTCAACCCATACCGCCGACAACTTTTTGGGGGAAGGCTGAGATTTCTCCACAACCTCCATTCCGATCGACGAGCACACCAACAGGAGCGCCTCTCTCCGATCTATCTTTCAAAGGAAGCCTCGCCGAAAAATACCACCCCACGCGCCCACGCGCTCCGATCTCCGATCTGGAGCTAAAATTCATTAGTCGATGCGTGGCGGCGTTTGAGGCACTGTTTAGCCACGCGCCTCCTCTAACAAGTTCATCTACCGCTGACGAGCCTATTTAGCCACTCCATGCGCCCCGCCTTCTCCGGAAAAGCCCTCCTTTTCCACTTTTTCTCTCCAGTGACTGTTTATGAGCTATTCTGTTGCCTAAATCTCCATTGTTTTTGTGTTTTTTGAAGCTCTACGACACCTTCAGGACCTTAGGAGTTGTTTTTGTTGATTCTATTAACCTTCTGTTGATTTTGCACCTCTATGACTGAAAAAGACGTCTCCATGGCTGAAAAAGACGTCTTTATGGCTGAAAAATGTCAGACTTTTAATTCTTTTGTATTTGGAACTCCAATGATTACCTTTGATAAAACGCATGGGGAACGAAAATTATCAGTCATGGGAAAACTCAGTGGACCTTTGGTTCATTGGTAATGGTTGTGAGGATCATCTTACTACTACAGACACAAGTATTCCTGAAGATAAACATACTCAATGGAAAAAAACTGATGCTTTACTATGCAATATTCTTCGGCAATCTATTGATGCCAAGACTCTATATAATATTAGGGCCCCTATAAAAATTGCTACACTCTCTGAAATCAAGTGAAGAAACTGTACACTAATAACATTCAGCGTCTCTACCGGGTAATATCCTCCATTGCCAATTTGAAATAGCTTCTCGCATGGGATATCTTCTTATGGTGGACGAATGTCGCCTCGAGATAACTTATTCCCATTCCGCTAAAGTTTACTAATACCGAGACTTCATCACAAAGATGGATCGAAGTCTTGCGATCATTCTATAAATGCCTTAACCTTAGGCTAGATTTGAGAACATCCAAAACAGATACTCACCGAGCTTATTTCAAACTTTGATGAGTGTTTCGCCTGCTATTTCGCCATACCTCCACTGCCACTCAGTCCATGTGATCTGAGATTACACCGGACACTTCTATGATAGTTTCTCAGTCTCATTCTCAAAGTGATTCCAGAGGTGGACGCCGTAGCAACCGAGGTAGAGGACAACCTTCCTCAATGCACACATACCGCCATAGCTCGACACACCCGTGATCGACGCCATCGCTACATGGTCAACCTCCCCGTATCGTCATTCGACTCGCCGATCATTCACCTAGCTCTGAAGTTCCTGGCCTCAAGGAGCCCATCCACACCTCTGGTCATTCTTTACGCCCGATGAATATGAGTACCTCTGCCTTACTTAAGGCCCAAATCTTCCTCCATTGCTTTTATCGCAAGACCAAAGAGAATGTCTCTACTCGCTCTTTACACATTCATCTACACCTTGGATCCTTGATACTGGAGCCTCTGATCATATCTCTTGTAATAAAGACCTTTTTTCTTCTCGTACCTTTCTGTCTCCTTTACTCACTATTACCATAGGTAATGGTTCTCAAATCATAGCTAAAGGCATTGGTTCGGATTGTCCCCTCCCTTCCTTACCCCTTACCTCTATACTTTATGTTCCTAATTTTCCTTTTAATCTTATTTCCATTAGCAAGTTGACTCGTGACCTTCATTGTATACTTACTTTTTCACACAACTCTATAACCTTGCAAGACTAGAGTACGGGGAAGACGATTGGCATCGAACATGAGTCACAAGGCCTCTTTCACCTCAACTCATTCTTGTTCCACTACCAGACTTCCACTCGAAGCCCTCTCCTTCTCCACACTATCTCATTATTCAAGCCTCTCTAAGTTTCAAAAGCCGGTTCCTCATTTTTCTAGTTTATCTTTACTTAAGTGTGAGTCATGTCAGCTTGGGAAACATACTCGTGTCTTGTTCCCAAAGCGTTTAGTTCCTCGGACAAAGTCTCCTTTTGAGCATGTTCACACTGACGTTTGGGGTCCTTCTAGGTCTACATCTACTTTAGGATTTCAAGCATTGCTACTTTTATGCACGACATTCTCGATGCACTTCGCTATTTTTAATTTAAAACTCGAAATGAGTTATTTTCTATCTTTCAAAAATTTCATGCTGAAATTCGCACTCAATTCAATACTTTTATTCGTATTTTAAGAAGTGTTAATGCAAAGGAATATATCTCTACGTCATTCTCTTTTTTTATGTCTTCCCATGGGATTATTCATCAATCATCTCAAGGCTTACACTCCTCAAATGTAATGTAGTGGCTGAGCGTAAGAACCGTCATTTAGTTGAGACAATTTGCACTCTCCTCCTTCCTTATAAGGTTCCTCAATGTTTTTGGGGGGATGCTATCTACCATGTTATTCGGGATTAATTGTATGTCATCCTCTCTGCTTGCATGATCGATCCTCATTTCGTCTTAGTACCTAATCAACCTCTCTCGTTTCCTCATTTTCTGGTCACATTTATTTTGTTTATATTCTCACTCCTGGGCAAGACAAACTCTCAACCAAAGCCACAAAGTGTGTTTTCTTAGGTTATTCTCACCTTCAGAGGGGTTATCGTTGTTATTCTCCCAACATTAATCTCTACTTTATCTCCAAGTGATTGTCACCTTTCTAAGGATTCCCTCCTTCTTCTCCTGCTTCGAATGTCTTATCTTATTCCTCTTGCCTTACCATATCCGCATTCCCCTTCCACCCATGCATGTCGTGACTCACCACTTCAGGTTTACACTTGTCGCCCCGGCCCTCGCCCTCCCATGTGACCTCTTGTTGAATCATCTTCATGCCAATCATCTCCCCGCCTTGGCCCACAACCGGCCTGATGATCTAATTCTTATTTCCATTCGGAAAGATACCCGCTCTACTCCCAACCCACATCCTGTTTATAATTTTCTCGGCTTTCATCGTTTATCTTTACCCAACTTTGTCTTTATTTTCACCTTATCTTCTGTCTCTACCTCTAAAAGCACTAATGAGACTCTCTCATCCGGGCTGGAAATAGGTAATGGTTAAGGAAATGGATGTTCTTTATTCCAATGGCACATGGGAGCTTGTCGCTCTTCCTCCTGACAAGTCTCTCGTTGGTCAAGGCCGGGTTTGCTGGGCAAGGAAGATGGGACCCGATGGCAAGATTGATCTACTTTAAGGCCTCGTTTAGTTGCCAAGGTACACTCAAGAATATGGCTCGACTATGCGATACTTTTTTCAAGGGCCAAGATCATTTTCATTGGCTTCTTCTATACCGCTACGCCATGGCCACTTTTTAGTCGATATCGCAACGCTCTCCTTCACAAGGACCGCTGCGAGTGCGAGTACGGAGCAACAGCCTAGTTTTGTTGCTCAAGGGGAGTCTAGCTTGGTATGCAAGCTACACCGTTCCTTATACGGTCCGAAAGTCAGCCCCTCGAGCTCGCGCACCTGGGCTTAGACTGGTTTAGAGTTCGCTATGATTCAAGACAAAGATATCATTCCATTTTATCATCATTCATCCACCGGACAATGTATTTACTTAATCGCTTATGTGGATGATATTGTCATTGCTGTGCAATGACCGTGATGGTATTTAAACTCAACACCTCTTCACCATTTTAAACAAAAGACTTGGGAAACTCAAATATTCTCTGCATATCGAGATACCAAGATAATTCCTGTGAGTGGTTATTTTTCGTAGGAAGTATACCCTCGATATATCTAAACACCGGTATGTCGGACTGTGAAGCCCGTACACTCCTACGGATATGAATGTCAAACTTGCACTAAGTTGTGGGGAGCTTCTACAAGATATATGAGATATCGACTCACTTATATGTAAACCAACCATTCACCGTCATTCGACCCGACATTTATTTTCCCGCGGAACGTGAATTAGTCGGGCTTCCCTATAATCACCAGGATACCTATCAGATGCCGTGAGTTCAGATTCTCCATTATGTCGTTAACACGTCGCGGTACAGATGAGAATCGCAGGTCATACCCGCATCATTTCACATAAAATGATGCAGACCGGGTGTGCTCACCCACGTATGCACGTCTATATCAGGTATCAGGTGTTCATCGAGGTAACTTAATATCCTGGAAGAGTAAGAAACAAGATTCAGTAGCCAGATCTAGGCTGAAACCAAGTATCGAGCTACGACCTGAAGAACATGTGAACTCATATCGTCAAGCATCTCCTCTAAGAGCTAAGATTTGGAAGGATGAATAGATGAAGCTTATATGTGATAATCAAGCCACCTTGCATATTTCATCAAACCTAGTTTTCCATGAGAGGACCAAGCACATTGAAGTGGATTGCCACTTTATCAAAGAGAAGATTGCATCGGGATGCATGACTACTAGTTTTGTCAACTCTAATGACCAACTAGCTAATATCTTCACTAAGTCTCTTAGAGGTCCTATGATAAAGTATATATGTGACAAGTTTGGTGCTTTTGACCTATAGCTCCAACTTAAGGGAGAGTGTTAAGGTTTACTCTCCTAATCCATTTAGGATTCTTTTCCTTCTCTCTTTAGTCTCCTAATTAGACTCTAACTTTGTTTCCTTTTTCGCCCTAACACTAAAGTATAAATATGTATGTTTCCTCATTTATAAATTAATGAGAATCAGAGTATTCCTTTTCTCTCAACAATTACAAGGTAAGGTTAGTGACTAAAGGCTTTATGCAAACCTATGGTATTGATTTTCAGGAAACATTTGCTCTTGTTGCTAACATGAATTCGATTAGAGTCTTGCTTTCACTTGTTGTCAACCTGACGACCACTACTTTAGCTCGACATTAAAACGCCTTCTCGAATTCGAGATTTGCAGTAGGAAGTATACACGGACTTACTCCCGGTTTTGATTCTAATCACGGGAGTTTGTAGATTGAGAAAGTCCTCAGATGACTCAAACAATTCCCAAGGGCTCGGGTCACAGATTTATGAAGGCAATCCAACACCATGGTTTTATATATAAAGTAATGTGTGGATCATACCAGGTTTTATAAAAACAAGCAACAAGGCTTACAAAGAGCTCGGCACGAAGGACTCGGGAACCTTAGGTATTTGGGGATGGAAATTGCAAGGAATGATTCTCGCACTTCAATTTCAACTGAAGTACGCTCGATTCACAAAGTGAACTCAGAATACTGGGGTCTAAATCTGGCCGACACTCCTATGAATCTTGTCGTCAAGTTTAAAATAAGTGATGAAGATCCCATGGATAAAGGACGATATCGCAGGCTAGTTGGGTTTATTTACTTATCTCATACACGCCAAATATAACCTTTGTCAGTGAGTCAGGAAATGATCTTATGACTTCCATCCCGAGAGTCACATGAAGGCAGTTTACCGTATTTTGAGGTACCTAAAGGGAACATCGGGAAGGGGTTTACTTTTCAAAAAGAGGGCTAGTCATGACATTAAGCTCTTCACTGACGCAGATTGAGCTGGTTCTCCTATAGATAGAAGGTCTATTTCAGGTTATTGCACATTCGTTTGGGGGAATTTGGTCATCGAAGAAGTAAGAAACTAAAGTAGTTTCCTCAAGAATGCCGAAGCAGAGCAGAGCTTTAGAACTATGAAGGTCTTTGGTTGAGAATGTTTATAGAAGAACTTGTCTTGGAAGGACCTATCAAAGAGTTCTTTTGACTACAATGCCACCATCTCAATCATACAAAACCCAGTGCATCATGATAGGATCAAACACGTGGAGATTGATAGGCACTTCATCAAAGAGAAAATCGATGCGAGATTCTAAAAGTGGAGCACATTCCACGTGTTTAATAGACAATGATATTTTCACTAAAGCACTCTTTATACTAACAATTGGGAATTTGTATCCAAGTTGAATGTACAATTTGTTCAATCCAACTCGAAGTAGGGGTGTTAAGGTGTATTTTTGTATTTTAGTAAATATCATGTGTAGATAGGTTAGAGTTAGTCAATGTTATCTTGTAAATTAGTTTCCTACTTTAGAACCAACTTCAAAGGCCTAGATAAACCCAATGGTCTCTCTCTCAAGATGCACGAAAATGGTGAGGGTAATAGAGGGTGGTTTTCCGTCGACTCCAAGTCGTTTGAGATCTCGCTGGAAGGGGAAGGCAAGAAGTTCAAAGGGATCATAACAGAAATAAGAAGAGGGATTGCTTCGTGGATTCGGTTCGGGGAAGAGAGGATCAGAAACCTCTTAACAGGAGTCGAAACGTTTTGCAAGGAGGGGAGTAAATCTTTGAATGGAAGGAGAATGGAAGGTTTTACAAGTTGGAGAACCGAGAAAATGAGAAAGGATGCTTTCTTTTATGCTCTACCGAACAGGAAGGCAAGAGACAGGATTTTCCTCCCCAAGGCAAGAGCCATGGGATGGACGCTTATCACAATGTAACACCTAAGATATTAATATATGTTTTGTTATATTCAAGTAAAGGATTTTGGGAGCAAATGCAACTTATGCCCTATGATATTTTATATTGTGGATTAAGATTAGCAATCTTAATGGTTGGTTTAATTAGAGGATTAAAGTGTTAGATTGCATTTTTATGGCATGTGGGTCAATTAAGTAAATTAGTAAGTTTAGTGGTTTTGCTAGGATTTGTAATTAAGTATGTCTTCAAGGACCACTTTGAAAACTTGTTAGTGGAGTAGGGAGTAAAGTGCAAGTCATGCTTCAGGAGCTATGTCGCATCATGAGGGCATGACCTCATATATGCAAGGTAGGAGCTCGACACATGGCAAGTGCATGAGAAGAGCTTCGCCATGTGCCAAGCAAACCAATTCCTCTTGGTTTTGGATGCTAGACCAACTTCTTGCTAGGAAATGGAAAATTCTGGAAATTTAGAAAGTGAGAGAGAGTTCTAGAGAGAATCTAGAGAGAAGGAGGAGAAAAGGCTTGAAGGAAAGCTTGGTTTTTGGTGGAAAAAGTTCACTAAGGTATGTGATCTTGAGGCCTCATATTAGATTTCTGAGTTGACTTTATGTTATATTCCCAGTGGTTTTACGAGATTTCATCCTAACCCTAGATTTGATGAAAGGTGAGTTTGGTGGAACCCTAAATTGTAAAAAAAGACCGGTTTTGTGAAGATGGCATGTGTGTGTAGCGTGTCCGGGAGGCGCCATTCCGCCCCTCACCCCATGACAAGAGCTGGGCCATAAGTCGTTTAAGAAATTCCGAACTGATGATTCCGCTTGAGAAGAAGCCCAAGACCTAGCTCCCTTCTTCGAATGTCTAGAAGCAACCAAGAACTAAACCCTACCATAAGACCCTTGAATTCGAGGTCGAAAGTCGTATTACGCATTCGTCCCATGTTCGAGCGCCTTGCTGAGTCATGTTGAGTTAGATCAGGATCCAAATTGAGTGATTCAGAATCCTTCTCAAAGTAGCCACATAGGGGAGTAACTTCATGAAGAAAGGATGGTCAAATTATGGCTCATTTGTTCCCATAATTTCGTCAAAGTAAGGATGAAGAGAGGGCACATATTCTGTCCCTAGGAAATACTCTCGGGGAGGTCAGATTGTAAAAACCATAACTTTTGATTTTGAGGTCCGAATGACCTTATTTAAGAGGCTGTGGAAAGCTAAGAGATAGGGAAACTTTTGGTTAGAAGACAATAGTGAACAAAAAGCATGTATGGCTGGTCAAAAATTGTAGTTGAGAAAAAAAAAAAAAAAAAAGGGGGTCTTGAGATAGCCAAAAGGTACAAGTGTTGTGCGTGTTGCTCAGGTTACCCTAATAAGGGGGTGTTAAATGTTGATCCTAGTAAGTGTAAGAGAGAGTGCACTTGGGGATCAAGGTTTATGTTGCATAAAATATATGTGAGTCGCAGTGGTTATAAAGTGCAATAGACCACTCGAGTAATTTTTATGTGACACTTGACGTGAGAGGTTAAGGAATCTTATGACTTGTTATTTGCAGCATCCTCGAGTAGCCTCGGGTTTTGACTTCCTCGGGAGACTTTATGATTTTTGAATCCAAGGGAAGGTAGGGATCTTATAACCTTCTCCCCGCTTGTACTGTGGTTCGATAAGTCGCGGAATTTAAAACCATTCGTGCTTTCTTTGATCAGGTGATTTTCTAAAGGATATATAAATGTATATTTTATATATATGGAAATCTTGAATAAATCGGTACATGATGTTTTTAAATATCCATGTGGTCGCATCGCTTGTGAAATTGTTTTAAAGCATGATACGGGTACAGACTGTGTGAGAGTCCTGATCGATGTGGCTTGGACACTCCGATCGATGACTAGTCCCCGGGTCAGGCCCCGCAAAGGTCAGCGTATATACGGATGCGGCATATCCCGGTAAGTCCTTGAACACCTGTTGTTCGATGATCGGCTGTCCCCGGGTGAAAGCCCAAAAGAGTCACATCACGAGGGTCGAGATGGTGGCAAGACGCATCTTACGTGTTTCATCATCAACCTATTATTTGTAAAATGCTCATGTTTTGAGATATTTTGAATTATGTATAAATTGAAATGTTTTTATGAGCATGGCTTGTTATGGGATTCACTACTGAGTTGTCGAACTCACCCCCATTATTTCCCTCCACCTTAGATGCAGGTGAACACTGGTGACCCGCCGACATGAAAGCTGACCCGCAGGTTTTCGAGGATGGAAGTTTGTATGCCAACCTTAGCTCGCCGGGTGGTCGAGCATACATTTGATGGATATTCGTTATGGATATTCACACCGTATATTCGGGACAGTTGGTATCTGCATCATCAGATATTCGTCAGAATTTTACTCATAGTTTTGGAACTTTGTGTAAAATGTTATTTTGATCAAGTGTGGGTGTATAGTTTTCGGGGTACATCAAGAATTAACTCAGTAATCGATATGTGTGTATGTTTGAGACCTCGAGTAGTGTTTTATTTACATTTCTAGTGATTACCCAAGGGGAGTTTGGGACTCAAGTCAGGAAAAAAAAAAAAAAATCATGTGGTAAAATAGTAACATAAATCACACCGGTGGAATTCGGTGACACCTAAAAAGCCACGGTCCGGGACAAAGCGGAAAGCTCGCCGAGGGAGTGAGTTTCACATGGGGAAGCACATCCAAGAGCCATTCTCACGTCAGGTCATACAAAAAGTTACACGAATTATTGGATGTAGAGACTATGGTCCTAAGGAAAATAGACTTTAAAGCACAATCTAGTTACTGAAGTTTTAAGATTCCTCGACTTTTCTCGCTTCCAAGACGGGAGATGGAAGCTCGCGAGGAAGGTTTAGAGATAAATGAGGACCTATCGTGGCTTTTTTTTTGAATAAAGATATCTTTTTTCTGAAATTTTCTGATCCAAAGGAAGGGAGGTGGGTCCTAGATGCAAGGAGGAGAAACTTTAAGGCTGAAATGCTACAAATATATCATGGCTGAGCTCAGACAAGTGGTTCTTGAAGACGAAAAGAGTCAATCAAAGAGGCATGGTTGAGAGTGGTAGGGCTACCGCTGCATTTATGGACTCCCAGGATTCTTAAGATGATCGGAGACAGTTACGGAGGTTTCTTGGCATTAGATAAAGATACAGCTCTGAAAACAAAGATCTTATGGGCAAGGGTTCTAGTTAGGCTAGAAGGGAAGGAAAGGCCTAGCATGGACAATATTTTGGCAGGGTCGCAGAGTTTTGAGTTACAAGTGTGATGGGAGTTACCGCCATGGAGCGTCGACGTCTACCATTCAAAGGGTGACTATAAAATGGTAAACCAAAAGTGGGAAAAGCAAGAGGAAGAAGATGAGGGGCTTACATGCGCAAGCCAAAGCGCGTGGAGACTTCAGGACAAGGATCACCACGCGCCGACCACCGTCAAGGGACAAAGAGAGCAAAGGTGGTACGGGCACCCGTCGTGTGAAAAGGCCGGGCCTTGGGGTCCGGCTCAGTCCTCAAGATCAAGGCAAACATTCGGGAACCCACCACCAAAAGTACACCGGGCAGTCGGAGCAAGAACTTCACGCCTACGGCCTCAAGACTCGCCCAATAGCCCCCTAGTAGGAAGGCCTGTCCGCCCAAGCAGGGCCTTGTGAGAAAAATGAGGGCTCTAAGGCTAATAAGCCCTAAGTCCCTGGGCTAGTATCGTCAATCTTCAGGGTTATCTAAGGTAAGGAATGAGGCTAACGACAATCCAAGTTCGATGGCTTCTTCAGGATCCAGAGGGGAAGTAAAGATGAGAGAGGAATCCACGAAAAGGTATGTTCCAACTACAACTCCCTCCTATTCCTCTCATTCTTTTTGGAGCGAGCTTCTATTCCGTAGAAGGCCCTGGTCGTGGGGGGGAAGTCATTTGGACAAATGACAAGGAGAAAGTGGATGCATTCTCTTCCCAACCCGCTTAAGAGCTGTGATGTCAACTCGAGGGTCGACCGTTCCCTGAGGGAAGGGAAAATGCTGCAGGCTTAGAGAAGTCCAAAGGTTTCAACGGAAGATACATCGAGAATATCCGATGGGGGGCTAATAAGGAGTCTCGGGAAGAAAGTTTCAATAAGTTCAAAGAATGCCAGTTTGTCCATTGCAAGCTCAAGAGGAATTCTTGTTGTTAATGTCTGTAATCGTTGAAAGAAGGCACAGACAAAGGGAGTTGAGCGCAGGGGTCTTACCAAGCTCACCGAGAGTCGAAGAAGCCGGGACATGGATGCAAAGGATAAGAGAGCCCGAAACCGAGAGCCTCGTGAAAGAGAAGGAGTGTGGACCTTCGTTTTTATGTTAAAAGTTAAAATTCTTTCATGGAATGTTAGGGGGGCCAACAATGCTGAAAAACGTAAGATGATCAAAGCCTTCCTGAAAATGCAAAATGCGGACCTAGTTTATCTCTAGGAAACCAAGCTCCAAAGGATTACCCGTGGGTTGATAAGGAACTTAAGTGTTGGAAGGTTTGTAGATTGGGTTGTTGTTAATGTTATGGGTGCCTCAAGAGGTATTCTACTATTTCGGACTCATGACATCTGAAGGCTACGGATGTGAGGAAAGTCGCTTGTTTCATCTTGCAAGTTCCCAGAATCCCAGGACAACTTTACTTGGTTTTTTACAGGGGTGTATGGACCCACGGGTAAAGAGGAAAGAGAAATTCTCTGGGAGGATTTGGGGGCTATTGAGGCTTTCGTGGAACCATGGTGCCTGGGGAGGAGACTTTAACTCATCTTGCCTCTCGATGGGCAGGAATCGTAGAAGAATCTTGGTGTCATGAGAAGATTCTCTCAAGTCATTGATGAGCTAGAGCTAAAGGATTTACCTTTGAAAGGAGGGTGTTTCACCTGGAAATAGGGGTTGAATAATCAAAGAATAGCCAAACTAGACAAATATCAAGTCTCTAGCACGGGAAGTTTATTGGGAGCGTAACGTAAGCCTCCTTTTAAGGTCGGGCCGATCATTTACCGCTTATGTCATAGGAAGGGGAGCCTCGTAGATTCGCCTATGTTATTTAGATTTGAAAATATGTGGTTGAAGGCAGATAGTTTCAAGAACCTAATCAGTACCTGGTGGAAAAGTTTTGAGGTGAATGCTCTGAAGTGAATACGCTGATCAAAATTGAGTTCTAAAATCAAGTCAAACTCCTCGAACAAAGAGGTCTGGGAGAGCGGAGGAGAGGAAAAAGTCCGCTTAAAAAAAGTGGATTACCTGATGCAAGAGAGGCTCAAAGACCCTATCCCTAAGGAGACTCGAGCAAGTCATGCCATCGAAGATTTAAATCACGTGGGCCCTTTGGAAGAAACTTCGGGAGACGAAATTCAGTGGGAAATATGGCTTAAGGAGGGGGATGGGAACATAGGGCTCTTCCACAGAATGGCAAACTCTCATATGAGGAGGAACCACCTTACCAAATTGAGAAGAGACGGAGTTTAGGCTACTGAGGAGAGCATTTTAAAGCAAAAAATTGTGAGTGTCTTCAAGACACTTCTCACAGATCCTAGTGATTGGAGAGCTAGCATTGATGGCTTATCTTTTTCTCAGATTAATGACGAGGAAGCTGCTAGGCTAGAAATGCCTTTCTCAGAAGAATAAGTGCACTCAGCCCTGTGTGAGATGAATGGTGAAAAGGCTCCAAGGCTAAATGGGTTCACAACAGCTTTTTGGCAGTTCTACTGGGATATAGTTAAAGATGAGATCATGAGGATGTTCAGGGAGTTCTATAATTCAGATAAGTTTGTGAGGAGCTTGAACACTACCTTCTTAGTCATGATTCCGAAAAAAGGAGATGCAATGGATCTCAAGGATTTTAGGCCTATTAGTCTAGTGGGGAGCTTATACAAGTTGTTGGCTAAAGTTCTTGCTAACAAATTCAAACAAGTAATGGGAAGCCTAGTGAACAAAGCCAAAATGCTTTCGTAGGGGGAAGACAAATCTTAGATGCGTCTCTTATTGAAAATGAGGTAGTAGACTCAATGGTGAAGAAGAAGGAGAAGGGTATCCTTTGCAAGTTGGATATTGAAAAGGCCTATGACCATCTAAACCGAGTTTCCTCTATGATCTTAAAGAAAACGGGTTTGGAGGAAAATGGGTTAAATGGATTGAGTGTTGCATATCGACAACCTCTTTCTTGGTGTTATTCAATGGAAGCCCAACAGGTTTTTTCAAGAGCTCTTGAGGGTTGACGCAAGGGGACTCTCTTTCCTTGTATCTATTTGTCCTCGACGGAGGCTCATTTTAATTGACAAAGTCGCCAAAGGGCTTCTTATCGCCACAAGATTTCGAACATATGGTGATGTGGCATGATTACTCATTCGCTGGGCGAACGACACCCCAGAGCCATGAAAGCCTCTGTGGATTACACGGCCTACCTCACTGGATTCCATTGCTCAGGCAATTTCATGGTCAGCATCAACCCGAAAAAGCTCTATTTTGCCAATTAAGGATGTGGGGAACTTGTGAGGCTTCGCCCGAAGCTCGTTGTCGTACAAGAACCCTCCCAACGACTTACCTCGCTCTCGGGTACGCTGGGCCGCACGGGCCAGGGATGGTGTGGAAGAGAGGTTTGGGAGAAAACTAGCCTTATGGAAGAAACAATACATCTCTAAAGGGGAAAGACTTACCCTTATAAGAAGCACTCTCTCAAACTTGCCACTCTGCCTAATGTCCCTTTTTCGCTTACCAAAGGGTGTGCAGTTCAGGCTAGAGAAAATTCAAAGAGATTTCTTATGAGGAGGTGGGAACCTGGGTAGGAAAATTCACCTATTAAATTGGAGTACTGTTTGCTCAAGCAAAGAAAATGAGGCCCTGAACTGCAACCTCTCTAGCTTGAATAGTCTCGTTTAGGGAAGGTGTGAAGATTTGCAATGGAGGATAATTCCACTTGGAAAGATGTAATCAAGCTGAAGTACCATACTGATGAAGGGGATTGGTTCACTAGAGCTCCAAGAGACAGTTTTGGAGTGGGCCTATGGAAAGATATTAGCAAAGAATCTAGGCAGTTGAAGCAAGATGTTCGCTTGCGGGTTTGGGACGGACTAGAATCGGGCCAGTAGGATACTGGGGTATGGAGACAGCCGCCAGGAGGCTTTCCCTTCCCTATTCATGGCTTGGTTTCAAAAGGGCTAAGGTGGCTCGAAGTCCGGATCTCTGCCGGGAGTGTGGCCAATTCCCACTTTTGTGAGACCATTTAATGATCGAGAGCCGACACAGTCCATACCCCTTTTTCTTAATCAATGCGAAGTGTCAATCAAATGGAGAAAGACAATTTACATTGGAAAGGGGCCAAAAATGGGATGTACACTGTTAAAGAGAGCTATGAGCTTTTAGCTTGGTTGTAAATACGCGACAAGGTCTATGAAAATTTTTTGAATAGTCAGGCCCCCAAAAGCGTGTTAGCTTGCGAAGCTCCAGCTGTGGAAAAGTTCTAACAATGGATCAACTCAAAAAGAGGGGGTTTCAAATGGCAAGTAGGTGTCCTCTGTGTGGTAAAGTTGACTCCATTTGGGGATTATGGTCTAGGCTCATTTCCATTCCAAGGCTTCACTGGGTCTGCCCCCATCTAGCCAAGGACCTCCTTTCAGGCTGGAATTATTTCCCCATAAGCAAGAAGACTAAGAGAGTGTGGAGGGCAGCCCCCCTTAGCCTTTTCTGGGTAATCTGGAAGGAGAGAAACAGAATCGTCTTTGAAGATGAGACTTTTTGCTTAAATAGGCTGAAGCTATCTTTTATTAGCACTTTAACTTCTTGAGTTGGGAATTTTGTGTATGAGGATTGCTCTTTCTTAAGAATTCTTTTGTGTATTCTCTAAGGGCCTTTATTGCAAGGTGGTAGGTTTTTGTGGTTCTACCATTTTCTCTTGTATTGGCCTGGTTCTCCCCTGTATACTCTAGGGCTGGTCCTGGGCTTTTTTTTTTTTTTTTGGTTAATATACTTCCTTTTTACCTATCAAAAAAAATTTTAGGATGTTATTTGCCTAGCTCTAGTTTCTCTTCTATTTATTAAGTCTGTAACCTACCATGTAATGTATGATTTAGAGATTATTTTCTTAAATAAACCTCACTGCAATATTTAGTTCTATCTCTCCTCTTGAAAACTTTTACAAATCAAGTATAATAAGTCTCACACTGCCTCTTGCGATCTCTGTTATTCTCAAAAATTCTTGCATTTCTCTCTTGTCAAACAAACCATACCAAATCATGCATGTCCCCAATTCGTCTAGCAACCTTCTCTCTATCAGTAAGTTAACCAAAGATGCAAAGAGTGGTACGAATTTTTTTTAGTCTTCTTATATGTTTTAAGACCTACATTTGGGGAAGAATATTGGTAGTGATAGAGAATGTGAGCAACTCAATCTTGTACTTAACACCCAATCTCCAAGTTTGTAGCCGATAGTCACTTATCATCATTTGTAAAAGTTCTTGTAACTAACATGGTAGCAACGGAAGTTTCAAAAATTTTACCGGAAGCTTCGTCAATACCGGCATGAAGAAACACAATAAGAGAAGAAATGTTAGCTCTAAAGAAGAATAGAACTTAGGATATTATGGAAATGCCAAGTGAAAAATCCCCTCAGCTGAAAATGCCTTTTTACCGTTAAGTATAAGTCAAATGGATCTATTGAGCACTACAAAGCAAGATTAGTAGCCAAACTGATGGAGTTGACTGTCAGAAGATGTGAACCAGTAACAAAGCTAAAGACTGTTTTGGTACTCCTATCCTTAGCAGCAAATTTTGACTGGAAAATCTAGTAACTTGATGTGAACAATGCATTCCTAAATGGTGAGCTGGAGGAAGAAGTATATATGGAACAACCACTAAGATTTGATGAGGCTAGAATTCATGGAGAAGTCTTTAAACTTAGAAAATCACTTTATGGGTTGGAACTGTCCCATGGGTTTGATTCGGTAGAAAAAGATCCATGCCAATCGAGATATTTTCTTGGTATGGAAGTAGCAAGAAATAAAAGGGTATTTTAGTTTTCTGAAGTACATCCTAGATCTCTAGGAGGAGACAAGGATGTTAGAGTGTAAGCCTATAGATACGCCTATAAATCCTAATCTGAAACTAAGAGAACAGTCTAAAAGTACACTGGTTGATAAAGGTCAATACCAACATCTAGCAGAAAAGCTTGTATATATTTCCATACTAGACCTAATATTTTGCGGTTTAGTGTTGGAAGCTAGTATGTGAGAAGAAAATTCCTCTTGATGTGGATGAAAATTATCGATGAAGTATACACAACCAAGAGCTCTTAGTATAAGTGAACATAATTGAAGGTTTAAAAGTTAAAAATAGGGTCTATTTCTTCAAAACCATGGATGCCAATCAACTTGTTAAGTAATAAATAGCAAGAATGTCATCCCCAATGAGGTTTTGGCACCTTCATCTGAACATAAATGTATAGACAAATTCTAGCAAGTGACAATTCTATCTCTTGATGGTGTCATTTTGTTAAGGTGTATGTCTTGATTAAGTTGATGAACAAAATCCCCATATGATGGCTCATATGCACACATTGATTGGAAAATCATAGATCATAGGTTACATATAAATAGATGGGAAATAAACAAACAAAAATACTTAAAATCAAGACCTTTAATTAACTAGAGATCTAATAGCCTTTTGAAAGGGAATTATGATAAAAAAAAAAAAAAATAGCATTCTGAAAGGGAAAAGGTGTATGAAAGAGAGAGAAAGAGAGAGAGAGAGAGAGAGAGAGAGAGAGAGAGAAAAGGAAATAACGAAGATAAAAAAAATATCAAAGGTCCTTACGATTCTCTCTTTTGTATATCTTAATAAAATTCAATTTATAAAGTTAAACCCTAACTAACATAAGATACAAATATCCTTAAATCACATTTTAAGATTTTGAAATTGTTTTCTTCTAAGCGAGATTGCCCAGAAACCCTAAGTGTAATTTCCTGTGAACCTTTGAGTGATAACCAAAGACTTTCTTTTCTTCTTCTTTCTTAACCTCTTTCATCATATTAAAAGAATTTTTATAACATTTGGTATTACCAATTCGACATCATATAGAGATGACAATGATGATGATAGAGGCAATATAGCAACAATATAGGAACACAACAAAGTGTGTGATGCGGATTAATTTCCAAGACATACATAAAAAAAGGAGTTATTAGTTGTGGTTAAAGTCAAATTAAGGTTAATAGTTTGGGTCAAACTAAGATTAGCAGCTAGGATTAGAGTAATTTGAATCAAATTAGGATTAGAGTAATTTGAATCAAATTAGGATTAGAGTCATAATAGGTTATTAGAATTTTAATACATTTTGGATTTTTTAAAGATGTCTATAAATAAGGCTAATTGATGTAAATCAAGAGAATATTTTTTATTAAGTAATAATATTTCGTTTATTTGCACTTTTTGCAATTCTCAATGGTAAGACTCCGTTGACTTTCTTCCAGGTGAGACTTCTAAAAGGCCTAAGTGAGATTCTAAGGTTTCTATCTATTCCCTTCTCACTCCATTCTTCCTAACTTTGTTATTCTCTATCATAAACTTAAATATTTTTCCTCTCCTTGAAGTACCCTAAAGAATTAAACCTTACCTTACCCACTGGAAAGTGCAAGTTTAATTTTCTTAGTATCAGTCCTACATCAATATGTTAATGGAAAGGTGGCAATATGATATAGGCTCCAAAGAGATGATTTGAAAGATGGAATTTGAATAAGGTATATGAAAACACTAAATGCTTTCAAGAATTTGAAAACACCCTCCTTATTGCGGAAAAAACAAACTTTGCTTCAAAATATTTAAAGCTCCCTCATCCAAGGATTCCCTCTATTTTCTCTCTTCCTTTTTTTCTTAGTTTCCATTTGTTCAATTAATTAAACAATAACGATGAAAAAGAGGAGAGAAAGATCAATAGACACAAATCCATTTTGGTTCTTAATCCTCAAAAAGTTTATCGCTCCTACCAAGGCAAATTGGACAAAAGGTAGCTACAATTATTTGAGCCAACCTCAAGTGCCCCCCCTCAACAGCACCCCCCCCTACCCCTTCATTGGCACCTCATTAAGCTAAAAAGGAAGCAACCTTAAGCACCAAAAGGCAACAAAAAAAAGGCATATGGAAAAATATCTAAAACTAAACAAGTAACCTACAAATGTGGGAAAAATGAATGGAAAAAATATTGACCTTAGTTAAGAATGGAAAAAATGGCCTTCTAGTATAAAAAAGAAGGAATGTTTCATTTTTTGTAAAAATAATCCAAAATTTCACTCAACCACCAAAAGGTTGAAGCAATGTTTTCAAAACCCCTTCTAGCATAAAATGAGGAAAGCATTTTGATTTGTCCTACTTGCTTCTTCCATTACAATTTTTACGAATGTTATGTGGTATATCCTTACGATAGGAAAAATGATGAATAAAACCTTGAACACTTCAAAAGAAAAGTCTCAACAATTTATTTTAATTGAACTAAAACTCTAGAAAGATAGACTAACATATCTTCAATAATGAAGGACCAAAAGTATAGATAATTAAATAAAAGGCAGCATACTCCAACTTCTATCATTTGCTTTCCAATATAACATGGGTATCATTTTGGCCTTCTATAAGAAAATCTTTGAAAGCATTTTCGAGAAATTGGAGAAGTTTTCATGGCATGCCCCCCAGTTTACTCCCATTTTGCAAAAATATTTCAAGATATTGCCGATTTCCAGTGATAGATATATGTGAAGACAAAAAAAAGAAAGTGATTGCTTTCAATGAAAAAAGTAACCTGAATTCCATCAAAATTCGATTAGTTTCTCATTCAAATTTTATGAGCTCAAAAACCTACAAAACAGAGCATCTCTGCAATGCTCAAGGACCAAAAGAATCAAAAGCAGAAATATCAGCCATTGTCCATAAAAAATGGGCAAACATGCAAAAAAAATTGCCCATAAAATTTCAGAGAGGAACTCCACAGAGTAGCGTCCAATGATTCCCATTTTTCCCAAAAACGCCTTTTAATGAATGAATAGCTGAAGAATTCCTCGTTCAATTTCGCCAAATCAAAATCCAAGAAAGATAGAATACAAACATTTTTACAATGCTGAAGTAAAAAAAACTTCAAATTAAATTTTTTGAAAAAAAAAATCTGAAACATCAACAAGAAGTCAATCCTTTGGTTGTACTCCGTCAAACAACCGAATTCTCACCGATTTTTCCGGCGTAAACTCGCTAGGAGCCTGCCCCAGATTATTCCAGTTGTGCCTAGATATCAGGATATTTCTCAACACTTGAAAAAAAAAAAATTATTCGTTATCTTCAAACACAGAACCACGTATCCATTACCATTATTAGACAAACACAGAACCACGAATCCATTAAAGTTTTTCTTCTTTTTTTTCTCCGAACCGCCCCACCCCAACCCTTTACGACGAATTCATTCGATTTCATCAGAATAATTAAAAAAAAACCCCAATAAACGAAGAGATTATCAAATGGCGAAACCGTACCTGAGAAACCGATCACAATTAACCCGAAACAGAAGACGGAAAGAGAGCGTTACGATGAAGACGAAGCAACAATACTCGAGAGTCCGACCATCCCTGAAAAACTGATCACAATTTACTCGAAGCAGAGGGCGTTACGAGGAAGAAGAAGAAGAAGCATGCAGGAGTCCAGTGGAGGGAAAGGAACAAGTACTCCAAACTCCAGCCAGCTTTTTGTTTTTCTCTTTTCTTCTTTTCTTCCTTTTCTTTTTCCCTCTTTTTTCCTTTCTTTTCTGTTTTTCCAATTAAAACCAAAATTTAAAATTTAAAGCTAAATGTACGTTTCACAGCCAATTCAAAATCCTACCAATTGTTTGAACACACCTACCTTCAATTAGAGAAAATTACGAGAATTTATATGTTATTTATATTTACGGTTTGGTAATTTATATTTATTGGCTGTTATTATTATTATTATCATTTTTTTTTTTAAATTACTTCTATTATTACATTATCATACTAAGCTCTTAACCATTTAAAATATGTGTTATTGGAAACAACATTATTATTATTATTATTATATTTTTAACTTTTTAACATGTTAACTAAATTGATTAGCTTAAAAGCAAGATACGGGAAATGAGAGACTGAGAGTTCGTAGCCTTCGATAAAGCACAATTTAATATATTATATTAAAATTGATTACCTTTAAAAAAAACTTTTTTTTAACGTTGAATGATCTATTTTAGGGAAATATGGACTTTTCATATAATAAAACTATAATCTCAATTTTCTTTTATTTTTATTATTTAAAATAAATTACGGAGTTATAAAAAAGGATAAGTATGAGAGTTTTTTTATAGAGGATTATATCCTAAATATATGATTTTTTTTTTTTTTAACGGCTATTCACTTTGCATATATTACGCTCTAATATGAAATTTTCTTTAATATTGTTGTATTTTTGGAGAAGAACGTTAAACAACTCCATAGGCACATGCATTTAGGCTTTTTCTTATTATTATCATTAATATTATCTATAATTAGATTATTATTATTATTATTATTATTATTATTATCAATTAGGAATTAAATTCTGATATTATCTTTAATTCTAATATTTATCTCTAACATTATATATCTAATAATATTATGATTTTTTATTTTATGATTAATTACATAAATGATTTCGGAATCTTTTCGAGTTTTTCTATTTTTGGGGTCTAAAAGTTTTCTTTAATGTTTTAAAAATAGTACGATTCAATGGAAAAAGTTACATAGTTGGTAAGTTATTTTCAAAATAACTATTAAAATGGTTCACATGTCTAGGTTAATTAGTAAAACGTTCAAAGTTGAAAAAGAGTAGGACGTCCAAGAAGACGAGGGATCACAAATTTGAGCATCAATGGAGGCAGTTTAATTATACGAATTCAAATTTTATTTTTAATTTGATTTTAATTTTTATTTTTATTTTTTGGGTTATTTAATATGATAAAATCCGCCTCTTTCAAAAAATAACATAAAATCATAACTCAATAAACTCTACTTCAAAATAAATTTTTTATGACATAGATTTATAAATATATTGAAATAGAAACAAAAAGAAATAAAAAAGAAGATGAAAAACTTAAATATTACAATTAATTTTATTTATCATAAATTATATATGTAGACTATTAATCAATATAAAAAAAATAGATCTTTGATTACTTAAAAAAAAAACAATTTGTTAGAGATAGCGTTAGAAATTTTATTATACTCTAGTTTTTATTAATACTTCAATACCGATGAAAATATAAATCGAATCAAACAAAGGCTAACAAAGCTTTACTGCTATGACAGAAAAGAAATATTCTTTTGATTGTAAGTAGAGATGGCAAATGTGTCCGTATCCGTGGATTTCCGATCCGATCCTACAACAAGAGAAAACTGGATCGGATAATGGATATGGATATGGATAAAATCCGATATTTTTGAATGGATATGGATTGGATATGGATTTAGGCGTATCCGATCCGAAACCCATATCTGATCCAACCCGAACATGCGGATATCCAATCCGATCCAATTATATCCGATCCGATTCTACCCGATACAAACACACATATATATAATATAGTCCATATACAATTATGTAATTGACAACTAATCTCATTAATATATTTATATAATATTATAAATTTATAATTGTCGACAGTAGGTGGTCGGTTTTTTTTTTATATAATATGAATTAATTGTAATTTGTAATAACACTATATAATATGATATGATCTCACATTACTAATTCAAATATTTAATTGACTAATTTTTTTAAAATCCTAATTAGTAAAGTTAGAAATGAATACTAAAAATATAATAATGTAAACCCTAAACCTAACAATAACATTATAAATTATAAACTAGTCCTAATTGTAATTTGTAACCCTAACGAATACGCAACATCAGAACCCTAACTTCTTAACACAAGAAACTCTAACCTATAACACCACAAACCCTAATTTGTTGATAAGCCTCATACAATCATACCGACCACGTCTTCATTATCCTTCCTGGCCGTGATCGACATATTCCTCTGCGAGTTGCCTGAGCTTCGCCATTCTGAATCACCCAAGAGACTTGATAGTCGCTGATAAATGTAAGAAGCCTCCCGTTGTATAAGAATTAAAACTATGTGACTCTTTAAACTCTTTTAAAGCCAAGCCGACGACGCTTCTTGAATGATCGGGCTCTATCTCGCTTCAAGGGTGGCATTTAGTCGACACTTCCACTGGTGCAGAGGAAAGCCCGACACCCAAGGACTGGCTCCAAGCTGATTTTTAGTCCCTAAATCCCTAACCTTAACGTAACACCATAAATTCTAATTCCTAATATTGTAAATTTTAATTTTAACACTTAAAATCCTAATCAAACATCACTAACCCTAACTCTAATACTGTTAAGTATAAATCTTAATCTAATACCATAAATTTTAATCCCTAATATCAGAAATTTTAAGTTTTTAACTATAACAATCAAGACCCTAATCAATCATCATAAACCATAACTCCAAGATAATCTCATTTAAAAGCCCTAAGAGCATCTCCAGCAGTTAGCTAGCAAAAAAGCATCTAAAGCTATTTTTTTTGCTCCAAAAGTTATTAGATTTAATTCTAAAAGCTTTACCTAAAACATCTCCACAGCCGAAGATCTAAAAGCCATCTATCCTAAATTTATTCCACTCTTACCCTTTCTCTTCCTTCTTAATAATAACATCATGCACTTCATTCATTTATATCATTCCATACACTATAAATTTGATTTAAAAATATAAATAAATATTTAATTAAAATTTAAAATAAAAATAAAAATTCAATTAAAAATAAAAATGGCCATTAATATTTAATTAAATCAATAAATATAAATATAAATATTTAATTAATAATTTTTGTAGTTGAAAATTTTTTGTTACAAATATTAATTAATTTTTAAAAATTTGTAATTTTATAAAAAATAGTTGAAAAATAAATAATTTGTTAAATAAATAGTTAAATAAAATGTGTTGAGATTAATAGAAAAATCAGATCCGATATAGTTTTTATTTTTATTTTATATATATGAATAGACTTTTTTTTGAAAATATTCCTTTTTAGGTTACAATTAGATATTTATGTATAAAATCAATCGATGAATATAGTTTTAAGGTAAATTTTAAAATTGTATTTACCAAATACGATTTTAAGGTAAAATTTTAAAATCGTAATTAGTAAAAAATGGGCTTTAAGGTAAATTTTAAAATACCGAATGTGGTTTTAAAATTTTATTTTAAAACTGCATTCATCAAATATGATTTTAAAAATTTACCTTAAAATTATATTTGATAAGATTTATCTTAAAACCATATTCACAATGATGATTTTATATATGATTGTTTACTTAGACGAAAAAATACTAGATTGATGGATATTTTCAAAACAAATGTATTCAGAGCATCCACAGCAGTGAGCCAAAAAAAAAGCATCCAAAGTCATTTTTTTGGCTCCAAAAAGTTACTTTTTGAGATTTGGCTAAAGTTTTGGCTAAAGCATCTCCAACAGCGAGCATCTAAAGTTCCATATATCCTAAATCTATTCCAATTTTACCCTTTCCCTTCCTTAATAATTACATCATATACCCTTCATTCATTTATATCACTCCATACATTATAAAATTGATTTAAAAAAATAAATAAATATTTAATTAAAATTTAAAATAAATATAAAGATTCACTTAAAAATAAAAATGACCATAAATATTTAATTAATTCAATAAAAATAAATATAAATATTTTGAATTAATAATTTCAATAGTTGAATTTTTTTTGGGTTATAAATATTAATTACTTTAAAAAATTTTGTGCTTTTTATAAAAAATAATGAGAAGTTATTTATTTTTGTAACAATTAGAGGAAAGATCATACCAATGAGTCATGGTTGGGTAAATAGATTTATAAAATATGTACTTACAAATAGATTTATAATAATTAGAAGTTATTTATTTTTTTCATTTATAATATTATAACATTTTATTTTTTTCCTTTATTCACGAAAAACGAGGGCTTTTCATTTATCGCTCTAAAACGAGGGTGGGGAGAGAGATCGCGCTGGGGTGGGTGGTTCAACAAAGATGAAGTCTACCAAACTTTGTTGAAACTTTGTTTAAGATGTTAAACATTTTGAATTTGTCACTTGATACAAATATTTTGATTTGTGATGTTTTATTAACTTTAGACTTTGGTTTATATTCCTAAATTTATGAATCATGAAGTTATAATCAAAATAAGGCATTAGCAAAATATGTTCCCCATCGTCACATGGATAAATCCGATATCCGTGGAGAATATCCTAAACTGGCGGATGATATGGATTTAGATTTTTTTATCCGTAGTATACGATACTGACATGATATATTATTTTTATTTCAGACGGATAATGGATTTGCAAACTGATCCAAACTGGATCCGATGCCATCCCTAATTGTAAGGTGTGGCATTAGTTATTTTTCTCTAACAAAATTCGAGAATCCCAATTGGTTTTTTGCTTATATATTTACATGGTTTTGCTTATGTATACATTGTTTTTTAGGTAAATATAGGTATATTTACTTTCAATCAGTTATCAATTACTTTACTAAACAGTAATTTATAATTAAATACCAGCTATTAGCTACCAGCACCGACTGCCACCTACCAACACCAGCTACAAACTATCAATTGAACCAAATAGAGCCATAGTTGTTTTAGGCATAAAATTTTAAGGATAAGCATTTTTTTAAATAAATAAATTTATTGATTCGTATTAAAGAATACGAAAGAATCGATAGAAACGCATAATCAAAAGTACTAAAAACTTTAAAAAATGACATAACATCCAGGTTAATAACAAAAATGATTTATTAAAACTTACACATTTGATAATCCGAAAATGGCTAAAATTCTAGATATGCAGCAAATTGACAAACATAATTTAATATGATGACTTTGTCGGATCAAATTTTGTCATTTGAAGTGTCAACGTGAAAACCCACGAATAAGTTAACCGTCGACGTCACAACTACCAGCCACAACAAGTCAATGATAAAACACACCATAACAAGTCAACGAAAAAACAAAAAACAAAGGCAACCTATATTGATGTGGAAGAAACCACATTATTGGAAAAAAAAAAAAAAAACCTAGATCTGGGGAAGAAAACGATGAAAGGCGAATAATGGCAAAAAAAATCACTCATCATCTCTAATAAACAAGGACCCGGTGAGCAGAGAAATGACGATTAGGGTTTTGAGGTCCATTTAAAGTAAATGATAGGATAAGCCATTTTTTATTTCGCACAAAATTTGTAAACTTATTTTGTAAAATATTAATTAAGGGGTGTATTGGATTAGGAAAATTAGTGAATTATATGCTAAATAAACTGTTTCATTTTCAATGTTTTTATTTGAAACATTAAAATATAAATTTATTTAAAAATATATAAAATTAATTTGATAAAATAAGATTTTATTTATTTAAATAAATTTATACTAATAATAAAAAGTTATTCCCACAAATAACAAAATTATACATATATATTAACTCTTCAGAAATATTTAAATTTTTATTTGATAAATGTAATAAAACATTTTTGCTAAAATATTTTTAAAATCTTAAAATAAATAAATATAAATACATCAAAAGAATTTAAGATTTTTTTTTCTAAAAAATACTTGATAAATATTATGTTTACCTTATCTACTTCAATTGCATTTATAGAATAGCCTTAATACATGTATCCCTACTTACTTTATCTTTTGAGATTTTGTGTATTTTAAAAAATGTTTACTTTTTTGTTTTAGTAAACATTTTTGCTAAAATATTTTTAAAATTTTAAAATAAATAAATATAAATACATCAAAAGAATTTAAGATATTTTTTTTCTAAAAAATACTTGATAAATATTATGTTTACCTTATCTACTTCAATTGCATTTATAGAATAGCCTTATAGGGATGGCATCGGATCGGATTTGGATCGGATTTTTCAAAATCCATATCCGATCCTAAATAAAAATAATATATCCATATCCATATCCATATCCATATACTACCTGATAAAAATCTAAATCCATATCCCATCCATCTGATTGGATATTCTCCACTGACATCTGGATTTATCCACGCGATTAATCGAGACATATTTCGCTAATCTATGACACCGCTATAACTTCATGATTCATAAATTTAGGGAATATAAACCAAAGTCTAAAGTTAATAAAACATCACAAATCAGTAAAATATTTGTATCAAGTGACAAATTCAAAATGTTTAACATCTTAAACAAAGTTTCACAAAGTTTGGTAGACTTCATCTTCATAAAAGTTGATGAAAATGCTGTCATCAATCACGTGTAATCTCAGATCCTACAATTATAAAAAAAATAACTTAATATTTGAATACTTAAATTGCAATATGAATTAAAATTTATTAGTTATAAAAGTTAATACCTTCATCATGCACGTGAATATCTTCTTCATAAATTGATGCATAACCATCTGAAACAAACAAGTCATCTCCACCTATAAAAAGCAAACTAATATTAAAATTTTACAAATATTATGAAATTCTAGGTAAATAAAAAGGAATAATCAATGAAATAAATTTACTTCATCATGTTTTTTAACTTCACTCCACAACCAACTTGAGCACACATCAATGCTTTTATCATCTTCTGATGAAGTCGACACGATGAGGGCTCACTAATCTCCCACTAGAACTGAATGCAGACTCTGAAGCAACAGTAGATACTGGAATCGCTAATATGTCTCTTGCAATAGTTTACAAGATAGGATACTTTACCCCATTCAACTTCCACCATAATAAAAATATCAACCGAGAATTATCGTGCAAAACATCTCTCCAAGTGTTGGTCCAATTCAGTTCTGAAACTATTAGTTTTATTAGTCTTCATCCTTTTCACAAACAACTGATAATCACTATCGATAGTTATTAAACTCCCTTTTGAAGTTGAAGTGACCGTTCCATGTACTGCAGATTCTGTATCAGTCTCTTTATACATTATAGTATAATATTCCTCCACCAACTCATAACAAAGTCGTTGAATGTTGCTAATTTGTTCATTTCAAAGTCATTGATAAACCAAAGGAAAGTAAAAGTAAGAAGCAAAGCATCTTTATACCTGTAGTCCAATACGCGAAGAATAATTCCATCAATTTATGGATCACATTCCAATATGCATCAAATTTTGCAACCATACTTTGCCATCGTACTAATTACTAATGAGATTACGAGTCATTCATTCAATGTCATTTTAATCTTGCAAATCACAGGAAAAACATATCAAGTAGTTGGGATATCTTTGTCCTTGCAAAATAATCCCGTTGACATTATAGAACAACTCCAACCTATCGCAAACATCCTTTCAGCTTCCCATTCGTCATCAGCACAAGCACATAGTGTGACTTAAAATAAACTTAAGTCTAGGGAAGACATTTATAAGCCAAAGCAGTTTTAAGCATTAGATAAGTGGAGTTCCACCTTGTTGGACAATCCAAACCCAATCTTCTAGTACAAGGAACTTTCATTTGTCGACAAACATCCTCAAACCTTTCTATTCTTTTCGGAGATGCTGTCCAAAAAACTACACTGTCCCTTACATTATCAATGGCATGCTTGATCACATCTAAACCAATCCTAACAATAAGGTTCAAGATATGTGCAGCACAACGCATATGAAGTAAAGACCCGTCATTCAATAAGCAATCAACACTCAATTTTGCTTTTATCTTACCAATCATAATTGGCCATTAGCAGCAATTATCCACTGTAATGTACGGATAACCTCGAGTCCACATTCCACCCCAAAGATGCTAGCATCTATCAACACCTCTCGTTAGCACATCACTCAGATGAGGGCAAGGGACATAAATAAACCTGAAAAAATAACAAAATTATTAATTAAGTTAACAATGAATAAAAAAATTATAATTAATTTAAGAAAGAACGTGTTAATTTGTTATACCTCAGGATTAGACTATGTAATGTCCAAGATTTATCAATGAAATGTGTCGTAAATGCATACGAAACCCCTCTTTTTGGTTACTAGAAGTCCACATGTCCGCTGTAATAGCAACTCTACTATCATCGTTTCGATCAACTTCATGACTTTATCCCTCTCTTCCCCAGAATGTTCAAGATATGCTTTTCATAGTATTACTAAGAAGGACACTTGAAAAGAGGTTGAATGGTAGTTGTGAACTTAAATCCTCTATGCTCCACCATCGAAAAGAGATAGTCATGGAGAATAATCATCTTTGCTAATTTCTATTCCCCTGCTTTTCATTAAATGCAACTGTAATTGCATTTCCTTTCGAATCGCTTCAAATCATTTGCCTTATGTCACCCTCACCGCTTTTCTTCTAGGGACACCTATCAAAATGTTGCTTCACAAGTAATGCACTATAGGATGATTTACCCACAAAAAGCTTCTTACACACCGTACGGGCCTCTCTTCATTATTAACAACCGTACGAGTAAAGTGTTTCCACATAGGATTCGAAGTCTTTACCATTTTTTCCTTGTTTGATTCACAATCAACTCCGGTACTCGATTGAGCGAGAGTCCACCTCGAAGCCCCCCTCCAATTGGAGCCGATTCTGTGTGCTAGCAACACCATCGCTACAAGTGTTGGGACAGGAACGTGCCATATTCTATACAAAAAAAAATAGAGACCACAATCAAAACATAGCTTAGATGCCTGAGCGAGTTAGTGCATGCTATTCTAAATAAACCGGAGCAGCTGATCGCCCAAAACATGAGCCAAAATTTGAGCATGGGGAATGCTGATCACCAAAATTGCAAGTATATGGTCGACACGTCATCACAAAAACCATCCAAAACCCATTCTACCCTCAATATAAATCGCTGGGAGCCAAAATTACACTGCGGAACAAACAAATTTTTGATGAACCAAATCCAGCTTTGATATGAAAATTACAGAGAATCCTCGACCCAAAAACGACCATCCGCGGAACCAATTTTTGAACTCCCCTTAATTGAAAACAAAATTCTATAAATACCAACAAATGGAAACGACGCATATGAGGGAAATCCAAAACTCAGAACTACGTAGTGGAAGAATTAAGGAAAGGCCAACCGGCTGGGTACCAAGCCTGGCGACTGCTTCTCCTCACGGGCGATCTCTTCTCCCCCGCCGGTCGCCGGAACCCCCGGCCGCGATCTCTCTCCCCACCCGCTGTGAATAATGAAAAGCCCTGCTGTGAATAAAGGAAAAATAAAATGTTATAATATTATAAATGAAAAAATAAATAACTTCTAATTATTATAAATCTATTTGTAAGAAGTACATATTTTTATAAATCTATTTGCAACCAAACTGTTGGTATGATCTTTCCTCTAATTGTTACAAAAATAAATAACTTCTCATTATTTTTTATAAAAAGCACAAATTTTAAAAGTAATTAATATTTATAACCCAAAAAAATTCAACTATTGAAATTATTAATTCAAAATATATATTTATTTTTATCAATTAATTAAATATTTATGGTCATTTTTATTTTTATGAATCTTATATTTATTTTAAATTTTTAATTAAATATTTATTTATTTTTTTAAATCAATTTTATAGTGTATGGAGGATATAAAATGAATGAAGATGATATAATTATTATGAAGAGAAAGGGTAAAATTGAACAGATGCAGATAGATTAACTTGGGATGCTATCACTGAGACAGTAAATTAAACTTTACCAAATCTCAAAAGACCTGAGCCAAAAAAAAATGACTTTGACGCTTTTTTTTTACTTTCACTGGGCATGATGCTCAATACATTTTGTTTGAAAAATATCCATCAATCTAGTATTTTTCGTCTAAGTAAATAATCATATATAAAATCATCATTGTGAATGGTTTTAAGATAAATCTTATCAAATATAATTTTAAGGTAAATTTTTAAAATCATATTTGATTTAATGCAAAGTTTAAAAATAAAATTTTAAAACCATGCTTCATTATTTTAAAATTTTACCTTAAAATCGTTTTTACTAATTACGATTTTAAAATTTTACCTTAAAATCGCATTTGGTAAATACAATTTTAAAATTTACCTTAAAACTATATTCATCAATTGATTTTATACATAAATATCTAATTGTAACCTAAAAATGAATATTTTCAAAAAAAGTCTATTCATATATATAAAATAAAAATAAAAATCCATATCTGGGATTCGATTTTTCTATTAATCTCAACACATTTATTTTAACCCTTTATTTAACAAATTATTTATTTTTCATTATTTTTTATAAGAAGTACAAATTTTTTAAAAATTAATTAATATTTGTAACCAAAAAAATTTTCAACTACAAAAATTATTAATTAAATATTTATATTTATATTTATTGATTTAATTAAATATTAATGGCCATTTTTATTTTTAATTGAATTTTATTTTTTATTTTAAATTTTAATTAAATATTTATTTATATTTCTTTAAATCAAATTTATAACAGACTTTTAATGATATAAACGAACGGCAGATACGACAAGTATTATTGGGGCGAATATAAAGTAAGAAAATTGATCAAATTTAGGGATAGATGAAACTTTAGATGCTCACTGCTAGAAATGCTTTAGCTAAAACTTAACTAAATCTCAAAAGTAATCTGGGAGCAAAAATAGCTTTAGATGCTTTTTTTTACTTCCAATCATTCGAGATGCTCTGGTGGCTTTTAAATGAGATTATACTAGGTTATGGCTTATGATTGATTAGTGGTCTTCTGTTATAGTTAAAAACTTAAAATTTACAGATTAGGGATTAAAATTTGTGGTATTAGATTAAGATTTATACTCGACAAGATTAGAGTTAGGTTAGTGATGTTTGATTAGGATTTTAAGTGTTAAAATTAAAATTTACAATATTAGGAATTAGAATTTATGGTGTTACGTTAAGGTTAGGATTTAGGACTAAAATCCAAGCAGTTCCGTAAGATCGCGCTGCCGCTTTCCTCTACTCAAGTGGGAGATTAATCGACTAAATGCCACCGTTGCAAGGCATAGAGCCCGATCATTCAAAAAGAACGCCGTCGCTGCTTTAAAGAGTTTAAAGAGTCACATAAGTTTTACTCTTATACAACTGAGGCTTCTTCGTTATCGTTTAATTATCAAGCTCATCAAGATTCCAAGAATGGCCAAAGCTCAAACATCTTGAAGAGATATGTCCAAATTCACGCTGGAGCGATAATGGAAGACAAGGATCAACATGATTGTATGAGGCTTATCAACAAATTAAGGTTTGCGGTGTTATAGGTTTAGAGCTTCATCGTGTTAAGAAGTTAGGTTTACAATACAGTTATTACGTTAGGGGTTTACAAATTACAATTAGGACCAGATTTATAATTTATAATGTTATTGTGTTAGGTTTGGGCTTCACATTATTATATTTTAGTATTCATTTCTAACTTTACTAATTAGATTTTTTAAAAAAAATTAATAATTAAATATTTGAATTAGTAATGTGAGATCATATCATATTATATAGTGTTATTACAAATTACAATTAATTCATATTATATAAAAAAAACTATACCTATTGACAATTATAAATTTATAATGTATATAAATATATTAATGAAATTAATTGTCAATTACATAATTGTATATGGACTATATTATATATATGTGTGTTCAGATTCGTAGAATCTGATTGGATATAATTGATCTGGACGGATATCCGCATGTTCGTTGGATCGATATACGGACGGATACGCCTAAATCCATATCCAATCCATATCCATTCAAAAAAATCGGATTTTATCCATATCCATATCCATTATCCAGTCAACGGATTTTTCTACTGTTTGACCAGATCGGATCGGGTCGAAAATCCACGGATACGGACACATTTGCCATCTCTATAGCCTTAATACATGTATCCCTACTTACTTTATCTTTTTTGAGATTTTTAAAAGTATTTTAAAAAATGTCCTACTTTTTTGTTTTATTTTTCTATTGTAACTTTTTTCTTTTGTTTTATTTTTCTATTGTAACTTTTTTTTTTCATTCTCTCTCTCTCTTCTCTCTCCCTCCTCCCTCCCCTCCTACAAGGTGAACCCTTAAGCATGTTAACGAAGGGAAGTCCCAAGGAACCTATTGCTATATCAAGGATGCCTTCTGATGATGTTCTTTCTAATGATTGTAATTCTCAATCTTCTTTTATTCTCATGATTGGGAAGCTGTACATTTCTAATGTATATCAGTGTCTCATGATTGGGGAAGCTGTGATATCTAATGTATATTAGTGTAAAATGGTATGAGGATTGCTCTAATCATGCATAAATTCGTTAATTACACATATAAATGGTTATGATATGATGTAAGTTCAGTCTGTTAAGTATATTAACCATCGTGTTAATATTTCAATATCTTGAAGATTATGGTCATATTTGGTGCTTACTTAACCTAAGGCACTCTAAGACGTCTATATACTACCTATACTTATCTTAGGTACTTAACTATTTTTGTAAATGTTAGGCACTGCCTTATCTCATCGTACAAACGTTGCTCCTTAAGTATCTTTATCCTCTATAATTCCCATATCATTAGTGACATTTCAAGTAACTAAGTACTACAGAAGCACTAATATCTAATGTATATTAGTGTAAAATGGTATGAGTCTATATTCCTGCTTGGTTGAGTTGATTGGGGGAGCTAATAGCTGATTTTGTTCAAAGGGATAATTGTATTTTTCTGATATTTTTCAAGAATATACAATCAAATTTATAGGGAATAACTTTCTATATTCTTCTCAACCATAGTTGCAATCAAACTAAGAAAGAAAAGAAATAGAAAAAAAAAGAATCACAAAGAATATGGAAAGAGCCATGTTTTGAAAACTTTCCAAAAAAATCAACACTCCCCCTTAAGTTAATACATAGATATCACACATGCCCAACTTGCCCAAAAAAGATGTGTATGGTCGATAGGAGAATGCTTTAGTGAAGATGTTAACCAATTGATCTTCTGACTTAATCTTAGGCGACTCCACAATCTTTAAATCTAACTTCTCCTTGCTGAAAAATTCATAAACTTTGACATGCTTTGTACAATCATGTTGTACTAGATTATGAGCAATGTCACACGCTGCCTTATTGTCACGTAACAATTGGATTGGTTGACCGGATATATAACTCAAGTCTTGTAGGAGGAGTCTTAGCCATAATGCCTCGCAAAGTCCTAGTGCCATGCTTCTAAATTTCACTTCTGCACTTGAGCGAACAACGACATTTTGTTTCTTACTTTTTCATGTCTCGAGATTACCTCCTACAAAGGTAAAGAAACCAGAGGTAGACCTCCTATCATCTACTGCACCAACCCAATCAACATCAGTATACACTTTTATACTCTGAAGATCGATATGTTTGGTGAACATGATACCTTTCCCAAGTGCACCTTTTAAATGCCTCAAAATAAGAATAATTGCATTCGTATGTTGTTCTCTAGGATTATGCATATATTGACTCAAAACACTTAAAGGGTAAGCAAGATTTAGTCTTGTATGAGCTAAATACAACAATAGTCCCACAAGTCTATGATATCTTCCTTTATTAGTAGGTATTTGATTAGGTTCGGCTCATAATTTCATACCTCTTTCTATTGGTGTATCAATAGATTAACATACTGACATTTCAGTTTCTTGTAATAGATTTAATGCATATTTTCTTTGAGATGTAAAAATTCCCTAATTTGACCGAGAAACTTCAATCCTAAGGAAATATTTTAGAGAACCTAGATCCTTCATTTCAAAATCTTTAGACAAATAATTATGTAGAGCTTTTCTTTCTTTTGGGTCATTTCCGATAACCACTATGTCATCCACATATATAATGAGTGATGTAATCTTACCATGATGTTTCTTTAGGAACAAAGTGTGATTTGAATCGCTTTGATGGTAACCAAAGGCTCTTATTGACTTTGTGAACTTTCCAAACCATGCTCTCGGGATCGCTCAACCTCAGATAATGATTCCTTCAATTTGCACACCTTTCGACTTTCGCTTCTCGACACAAAGCATCCCGTGAAGATCCATATATACTTCTTCATAGCTCATGTAGAAAGACATTTTTTTATATTAAATTGTTGTAATAGCCAATCTAAGTTTACAGCTAAAGATAATAATACTCGAATCGTGTTGATCTTAGATACAAGTGCAAATGTATCTCGTAGTCAACCCATAAGCTCAGGAACCCTTTGCTACTAGTCTTGCTTTATGTCATTCAATACTACCATCTGCCTTGTACTTCACAGAATAGATCCAACAACACCCTATTGACTTCTTTTCAGGTGTGCAATCAACAAGTTCCCATGTTTCATTTTTTTGCAATGATTTTATCTCTTCATTCATGGTTGCTTTCTAGCTTGGATCGGCTAAGGCTTCCTACATGTTGTTAGGAATAATTACAATAGATAATTGATTAACAAATGACTTATTTGATTCAGATAAACGATGGTTAGACACATAGTTGCTCAATATCTAATTTTTCTAAATCATTCAGGTTCATATGTGATATTAGGGATACCTCTATTATGACGATGTGGTAAACATTTCATGGATGGATCAAGTTCCAAATTAAGAACACCCTCACTAGATGACGATTGATGTGGTATGTCAATTGAGGTATTCTCGAATCCAATTTGTTCAGATGGTGATGATGGATCAGTTTTACCGTTTCTTTCTTCTTCTAGCACTTCTTTAGCTTTTGAGCGGTTAATGATACTTGGTTTCTATGTTGCCCCACTTACTTACTGGTTCAATAGTTCAGATACACCCTTCATGGAGATATGATAATCATAATCAAGTGTCTGAATTTCCATATGGTATTTCCCCTAAAGTTCAGAGTCAGATTAAAAATACATCAAATCTTCATGAAACACCACATCCATTGTAATGAACATGCGTCGAACTAAGGGTTTGTAATATTGGTATCCTTTTTAGTGCAATGCATAACCAACAAACACGCATCGGAGTGCTTGGGAAGTTAACTTGTTGCGTTGGTGTTTATGTAGATGCACAAAGGCCGACCACACTACAAAAAATATGAGGAGGTAGATTAAGGACATTTAGGGCAATTACCACATTAGTCAAAGCTTGAAGAGGTGTTTGGAAATTAAGTGAGCTAGAAGGTACCCAATTAATCAGATATGCAACATATATAATCGCTTCTCCCCAATAAGATATCGGCATTTGTGTTGCTATCAAGGAAGCTCAAACAACCTCTAACAAGTGGCGATTTTTTCTTTCAACGACTCCATTTTGCCAAGGTGTATTAGAACACTTAGTCTGATGAATGATGTCATGTCTTTCCAGATACTTTTGAAGATTAGAACTTTGATATTCTCTACCATTGTCACTCCGTAGAACCCAAAGCTTTGTATTGTATTGAGTTTCAATTATTTTATGAAAATTTTGAAACAACAAGTTTACTTCATCCTTGGTCTTCATCAAGCATAACCATGTCATTCTAGTACAATCATTAATAAAAGTAACAAACCAAAGTGATCCACTCAAAGTTGGAATTTTAGATGGACCCCAACCATCAACAAAATGTATTACCATAAAAGGAAGTGAACTTTTATTCAAACTTAATGGAATGAAGTACGATGACTCTTTGCTAATTCACAAACATCACAATGAAGACTAGAGACATTACACCTTGTAAATAAACCAGGAAATAATTTTTTTAAATATGCAAAGGAAGCAAGCATGTTCCAATCGTCGATGCCATAACCAAATTTCAAACTTCTTTTTCTCCCCCTCAGACCCATATGTCATTAAGGCTTGTTGCACCTTGTTGGAATCTTTTAATTGCAAGTCCAAGTAATAAAGTTTCATTCGCTTAATATCATAACCAATCGTCTATCTTGTTTGGAAATCCTTGAAAATACAAAATTCATACCAAAAAAATAACTATACAATGTAAGGTCACAGTGATTTGAGAGAAATACAAAATGTTATAATTTAAGGACGGAACAATTAAAACAGAGTCTAAGTTCAAAGTATCGATCAGGGTTAGGGATCTTTCCCCAATGACCACGGTCGTATTACCATTGGTAGTGGAAATAAATTTTTTCGCATAATGTCTTAGGAAAGAGATATGTCTAGAATTAGAAGTCATATGATCTGTAGCACCATAATCAATTATCTATGTATTATTAATAATAGATGCAGAAGTATTTAAAACCTTACCACCACAGTATGACATTGCGACCAATGCGGAGGCTTTCTCGATAACATTATCTTTTATTTTTATTTCAGCAATAGTTGCAATTAGAACTTTCTTAGAATCATTCTTCCGCTGCTCACGATTATGATCCCACAATTTTGGATATCCTACAAGTTCAAACAACAACTCTTGATGTGGCAAATCTTATTGCAATAAGTGCATTTTAATGTAGACTTATCAATATTAAAGGCCGCTTTAGGATGGTTAGACATAGATCGATTCTACCAACTTTGATTTGATCATTGTCAGGCTACCATAGCTAAGATATCATGTTTATCAGATTCTCCTTTCATAGTGGCATGACACAATGTTTCTCACCGAACTAGTGCATAACATTCTTTCAAATCAGGAACTGAATCTTTGTGTAGAATCTCTCCTCGAACTTGCTCGAAGTCTCCATCTAATTCGACAAGAAAGATGTGCACCTATTGTCATTCAACTATAGTATCATAAGGGTCTTTCATGACTACCTTATCTCGATGATCCAACTCATGAAAACTTTATGTCAATTCTCCATAAAATTTAGAAAGACACTTGCCACTTTGTTTGGTAGTGAAAGCTCTTTGATTCAAGGTGAAAACTTATAGTTCATCACTTCCATCATAAAAGGCTTTTGATAATGCATTCCAAATTTCTTGAGCAGTAGGTAGGCGTAAATAATGCTTCATAGTTTTCAGGCTCATGGACATTAACAACCATTTCTTCACCTTTTGATTTTCAGCATACCATTTTTCATAGTCGTCCTCTAATTCTTTTGGTTGTTTCGTTTTACCCTGAATGTAGGAAAGCTTTCCCGTTTGGTAATATGAATCTCCACAAGTTGTGACCAAACATCATAGTTTGATTCAGTTAAAATAATCCTTGGATTAAAAACACTTTTTGATTTAAAGACAATAATATTTTTTCACTCATCCTTTCAAAGAATGCAAAAAATTGATCACTGGATCTTAGGGCCTCGAGTTGATGGTGTTGTTCTTCGATGGAATGAATCATTAGAAAAAAAAAATCGGATAGTTGATACCTTGAAGAAAAAGAAAAAAACAAATGGGAACACATGATTGTCGAAATTCTCGCAGGAAGTAGAGTTCTTCTAGAATCCTGGTGCCCTTCTGTTAAGGATTTGCATGACCTGCATAAGGGTTAGCACATTAGAAAAGCAAAAATTTCGTGTTTCATCCCTCCCATGGACCTCTTGGATCGTCTAAAACTAACAACCATACTCCATAGAGGAGGAAGAAATAGTTACCCTTGTAGTTTCAGGCCCATGTTGGTGTAGATGATGTTCCAATGGTAAAGGACAGCAGCTAACGAGTGCTCCAAGTGCAACACCTCTAATGGTAATACACACGAAGGTTAGAGAAGAAAAGCTCCATAGGAATCGGCTAAGACTTGATCCTTGGTGCTAGACTAAATCAAATCTTGTGAGAGACAGATAGAGGAGAATGGAAAGAAAGAGAGAAATGTTTTCTCTTGATGTTCTCTCAAGGTGACGGTTCCTTTTTTAGGGTTCTGATATGAGGCTAAAATATAAGCCAAAACCATGGAGAAAAGACCAGAGTTCTCCTCATTAAAAAAAAAAGGAGGGGGTGGCGGCATACATGCATCCCCATGCATATAGTATGAACCCTCACGGGCTACCATTAAAGCTTTGTGCGTGTTGTATAAAAATGGTTGCCTAATATACCGTAAGGGCACATGCCACAAGTAATAAGATGGTTTTCAATTTAAAAACTGGGTATCGATCCCACGGGAAGGTGGTTAAGAGGGGACTAAGTACCTCAACTAATGAAGATTTTCACTATTTAAGCTGCAAAATGGTTTGGAATGAGTATTTTCAAAACAAAAATAAAATAAAACAAAGAAAAAATTGGGAATGATTAATGTTCACTTACTCAAAATGGTTGATTTTCAAAGAAAACACTCAAGATAAGGTATTATGGTTGATTGTTTCCATTGATGCATTTCGATTTATATTCATTAAGTACAAGTGAAAGTATACTTGTGCTTGTTCAAGGGACATAATATGAGGTTTCCACTCTCGAGGCTCCCCTTAATTTTGTACACCAATTTCCTATTCACCATTAAGTCCATCTAGGTCATTAAGCGTAATACTTTTCTAAGACAACTTTTCCCTTATGCATCTTATTAGTCACCGATGAGTCTAAAACTCATCTATTTTTAAGTCCATTTTTCGAGTATATTTCAAAGTTTAAAAGTTCGCTAATTTAATTATGGAGCTTTCACCCAAATTTTCTGTTTTGCATAAACTTAAAGAAAATAAGCATAATTCAACATAAAAGGAGCAGAAATCAGCATGGTGCAAAGAAAGGGCCAATGTCGACATCGCTTCAACAGGTTTTAGTGTCGCAACATTATGTGGAGAAAGTCTTGAAACTATGGCTATGTTGCGACATCAGCTGTAGAAGGGAAAGCAAAGATACAACAATGTCGCGACATCATAAACAACTTTAGCAGTCAAATTATGGCAGCCATCCAATGTCACGACATCATAACAACATGACTATGACATTGCTTGTAGAGGAAAAGACTGAATCGTTTGAATATCGTGACACTGGATCATAAATGTCGCGAAATTAGCCAAAACTTGAACACTGGAGACCTAAACATCTAATGTCTCGACATCGGATAAGTAATGTCGCGACATTCAATCAAAGCAGCCTGAGTGATGAGACAAGTCAAATGTCACAACACAGAATAGATGTCGCAACATCGCATAAAAACATTGGTAGAGTACTTCAGAGCAACATGATTCAATGTCGCGACATCGGAGCAAAAATGTCGCAACATCAGCTTAATAGATCAGACATGCAGAGGCAATGTTGCAACATCAACAAGTGATCAACATATCAATGTCGCGACATTAGGTCAAAGCAGCTTAGATAGTGAAATCAGTCCCATGTTATGACATCAAATAAATGTCGCGACATCAGCTACGACATTGCTAGAGGACTCCATAATAACAAGATATGATGTTGCAACATCACAACAATGTCTCAACATCAACTTGAGGTGATCACAATGAACTTAAATGATCAATGTTGCAACATTAGATCAACATTGTCGCGACATCAAGGCAAGTATGTATAAGGGCATTGGGTCATTTATGTCGCTGATCACATTATGTGGATCATCACTAGAAAATGAGAATTGCCAAACATATTTTTTATAATGGATATCAATAGAACTCACAGACACAACCCCATGTCGCGACATCATCATGACATCACCTGACAGCGCCAGCCTAGGTAGCAATTTCGGGCTTTTCGGCGCAAGATATTTCGCTTGTTAGTGGCTCCAAGACCAGCCTATAAATAGAAGCTCGGGAGATAGCAGAATTTAATGGTTTTTAGAAAGTCTGCGGCTTTTGGAAAGCCAAAATCTCATCAGATATATTTTTCTTTTATTTTTTTATTTTATTTTTTCCTTGGGCTGTTTCTGCAACTGATTTGGCTAGGATAAGAGCAATGATAAGAACCGGAATTCGAAATGGTGTTCCATGAAATTTGGTTTGATCACAGGAATTTGGAAATTATTATGAATTTGGGAAATTATTATATGAATCTATTTTTTCGGGCTGATTTGACCAATGAATTTGCTGATCAACTAGTCATTGTGATTCAGGATCCGATTTAAAGGCTAAGTCTCTCCGGGAAGAATATTTTGTCGATTATTGTTTGTATTAGTTAATGTTGTCTTCGTTAAGAAAATCGAGTGATTGAACTCGTAATACTTACATCGAAATGCTCCCATCACGTTGCTCAAAAATTTCCAAAAGAGTCAGATCACACCTCGATTTGCGAACCTCCTATCAATAAAGCCAAGACCATCTCGAGAGCAAATGAGAGCAACTAGGTAAAATTACACTAATATTATTTGAATTAATGCACTTTTCAGATTACTTTGATATATCACTAGTGATGATCTAACCTCTGCTCCCAAGGCTTCCTCCTAGATGACAGTAGGAGTGTGTGCCCGAGGCATAAGATCCACTTACTGATCTAGAAACTTAATTTTGAGAGGTTTCACCTCAATTGAGAGGAATAAGTTCAACCCAAAGGTTAAAGGAGATTCTAATCAAGGGAAGAGGAAATTCTGTCTAATTGATGACTCCGAGATACCTTATTTTGAAGAGATTTGATAAATCTCGTCTACGTTAATACATTTTCTAGTCCTAAGAAATGACTGAAGTACTAAGAAGGGAAAATAGTCGATCTTTAAAAAGAGGTGAACAAATCCTACAAGTGCTCTTCGCACTAATTGCCTAACAAGTGTGGTAAGTTGATAAGAATGTGCAGAAGTTAGGAGAAATCCATTTTCTACACTAGTCGCTTCTCGACAATCTGTTTCATATCCATTACTTTATCTTATTTGGAAATCGCAGCGACGGTCACAACACCGCTTTTTCTTCCTCAGATTGTACCAATGAACTCTAATCATGTATTTTAGAAATTCCATTAATTTTTTATTTCTTTTTACCTAAGAAGATAAATCTATCCAGATAATTTGGAAATTCAAATAGTAAGGATCTTTAGTAGTGAGGGTAGTTAATCTTTAAATTTTTCTAATCAATTATCGTGGGAATGATATCTGGACTTAAATCCATCAGACATTTAGGCTGATCAGTAGCTTGGTAAATGACTTCAAACTAAAACTAATTTTTTCAAATGAAGATTTATATTCATGCAAAATATATTTTTATATCTTCGGGGCCTCAACAAGTTTTTAGTGTTAGTTGCGGATTGAAATGAAAATGTAGCTAAAGATTAATATTTCTACTAAAGATAAAATTTCTAGTTCGGGAATTTTCTTTTTACTTTATAAAAAAAATTTCAAAATAGTTTAACTACGCAGCCGAACTCGCCCCACCGATCTCAATGAAAATATCATAATATATTTTTGTATCTACTAATCTTATTTTTATTTCAGCAGTGTTTCACTTCAGTGAGTCCTCACATGCACAAAACCGCAATTTAATTGTACCATTGAACATCAATTAGAAAATATACTGAAACCCGAAGTTTCGATTTGTCGGGCTACTGGTTACGCAAGAGCAGGAGATACAACAGCAAATTCCAAACAGGTAGTCGACATACCAAGGGCAAGAACTATGGAAGTCCAGACGAATCACCGCGGTCCAACAGAATCAATATACCGGTCATTATCCCAGTGAAGACCCCAATTTTATAAATGGTCAACACCGTGAAGCTAAAATGCTTATAACGATAGATTAAGTTACAAAATTGCTCCTTCTTTAAGTGGATACAACAAGAGTTCCCTATGGATCAATGAACACTGGGATGAGCCGGGTCACATTCATGGGTAGATTTTTCCTCCCAAGCCTCACTTCAGAGGAGGAGAGGGAATCATTATATTCAAGCATAAGATGAAAGTCTCTATAATGCCCGAGAAAGGTATAAGAACCTGCTTAAGACGGCCAATGACGATCAAATCACATAGATGGACATTTTCTACCATGCCATGAACTACACATCCAAAGGGATCATGGTAGTAGCCTGTTGTGGAGCATTCAAGAGAAAAAGTGCTGAAGTGTAAATCTGTATGACAGAAGACGAAAGAGCAACTACGTAGCTCCATCCGAGACTTTAGAGCAAGAGCAGGTCGAGAGCGGCAGGCCGTGATGAGTCAACAAAATGTCGCCCATATATAAACCGGACGCACTTATGAACAAAGTTGCATTACAGACGTACAACCCGGGTTCACCCATCCAGCGAATACAAACGACAAATGAAATGGTAAGATTTCAGTATTATTCGACAGAGAAGCAATATCAATATATAGAGCAACTAAGATTCATAACTCTAATCACTATCTGAATGGCAGAATTTATATGGTCTAACACAAAGAATAAGAGGATCGGCAGAATTATCATTATAATGAATATATCTAAGACGCGGTCAGAATAGATAGAGTATCCCAATAGACAGGATATATCATGGATGTACAAAATACTTAAAATATAGAGGAACAAAGATTACTACTGAGATCTAGGCAACACATGTTTCAGTTAACACAAATGCCTCTCAGTAACTGAGACACAAGTAGTAACCCGGCCCTAGCAATGCAAAACCAGTCAAATGATGCCTTCCCAAGTGATACTAAGAAGAATCCTAAAAACTATATGGCAGTGACTCTAAGGAGTGGCAGAGAACTGGAATAAAGAAGAAATGAAAAGAAGAAGACTGAGGAAGAAAACATATTAAATTGAGAAGAAAGAAAGTAAGACGCCTTAGAAGTTACCGTTATGAGAGAACAAGAAAGACGCAAAGAAAAGCAAACAACTGGAAGAGGGTGATCTAAGAAAGAAAGAAGAGGTTCAAGCTTATAAGCCTCCAGTCCCATTCCCTCAGAGGTTGCAGAAAGCTAAGCTAGAAGAGTCATTCTCTAAATTCTTGAACATGTTTAAGAAAATAGAGATTAATATCCCTTTTTTAGAGGCACTAACTCAAATGCCTTACTATGCTAAATTCATGAAGGATATATACTAAGTAGAAAAAGGAAAATTGTTGAAGAAGGAGTAGTGAGCCTGACAACAACCTGTAGTGCAGTTATTCAGCGGTCTTTACTAGTGAAAATGCTGGATCTAGGCATGACACACCCCCACCCCTACTAGCAGTAATGCCTAAGAATCTATGGGAACTTCTACCGAGCATTTGCAATCGACTGGGAGAATCCTGTGAAGTGTTTGTCAAGCATCGAAACTGTATAAAAAATTTTACTTTCAAACTTCTGTGATTTTATAAATTCCCTGCTGAAGATAACAACAGACATAGACATCCCAAAACATGTACACATAATTTACACTTCTAAATATGGCAACCAACAACACTTCTTCAAAAGCTCTGTGCTCATCACATTTTCATAAAACAAAACAATGTACATACATAAGGCACAACTATACACGCTCAAAGTATTTTCTACAAACTTTCTTTACAAATATATACACAAGTGAGTAAAATACAAAGACATATAACTAGAAATCAAAGAGGACTCTGATATGTTCATAGTATCCAAGTAAATTGCACTGGGAATATAATTCTTTAAAAGCAAAAATATCGAGCTAAAAGAGCCAAGTGAGTGTATGCTTTATAAATGATCGCTTTTTTCCTGAAAATGTCTCAAACTATAAAGCGATCTTTATAAAACACTTTAGAAAACTCCTACTTGCTTTGTTATAAAGTTTCAAAATTTTCGTAAAATGTTTGCTTGCTTATCAAAGGTCGAGCCTTAAGCTATATGTAAAATGCTTATAAATATAAAGACAACAACTTGAGGTCTTTCTTTATGATATCTAGTAACACGGAAACTCAGAGTTCACTGAAGCCGAATGACTGTGGTCCATATTGTTTATTCCGGAATATGGTGGGATGCCCATCACCACATAATAAGCTAGCACGCTAACCCTATATACTCTAATACGTGCCACAATCCTCCTCTAATATGCCATAATGCATGAGCTAAGTTTGCCGACTAGGCAAATATAAAATGAAATACAATCATGTCTTAACTTCCCCGTGCACCTACATAATACCTTTGACTGGTAATGCTTGCTTAAGACTAGGGATTTCTTAACGCTTAACTTATAAAATATAAGTTTGCTTGCTTGCTTAATAAAGCATATTTCTCAGCTTATAAAAATATGGTTTAACAAATCAAACCATGTCGTAAAATATGGTTTAACAATTAAAATCATAACATACAAATCATAAACGATGTATCAACAATACACTAAAGATTGAAAATAAAGCTTGTGAACACTCACTTTTCCGTTTACAATAATTGAGTACGACTTCACAATTTCTCCGCCTCCGCTTTTATCCTACACATTCAATGTATTAGACCACAGGCGTTATCACAACCAAACAATCCTCCGCATTAATTGTTTTAGCTAATTAAAATTTCTAGAAATATAAATTCCAAATGTCATTCACAAACATATGGCTGTGATTCTAGACTCAAGGGGGCTTCTCGAGAATCCAAGAACACCTAATCGGGGTTCATTTAAAAGTTATGGTCGTCCAAAGCTGAGCTTCACTGAATGAAAGGACATACAAACCAAGAAAATGAGTTTCTTCGTTCTCTTAAACTCCATCCAAACAGCTCTATGTCAAATCCAAGACCAAACGACTTGATGGAAAATAAACCCAAAACATCAATCTCGGATCAAAAACTAAACCTCAACATTAGCTCGGGATCGCCCGCCAAAACGCTCGGTAACCCGTCCGACTATCCTAAATACCTAAAATTCAACCCAGATTATCCGAAATAAATTCTAGTTCTAACCTCGGATCGTCCAAACACCCGAAAATTCCTAAAAAGTCCTAAACTCAATCCAAAAATTTTAAACTGAAATTTACGGTATCTCACGGCCTCTAAGCAAATTCCAAGCAATTAAATGACCTTTAAGATAGAAATAACACAAGTAGAAAATTTCTTACTTAGAGCGTTATCAAAATCTAAGATTTTGGTGCCCACGCTGTAGTTCATAAAGTGGACTGATTTTTGCCTTTGTTCCGGCGAAAACTTACAACCGGGACAGAGATCTTAGAGAGAGTACCTGAGAAAGAAAAATAAAAATTCCCTCTCTCTCTACGCTTTTCTCGTCCATTCTTCCTTCCTTTTTGGATTTTATCTTTTTTTCTATTATTATTATTATTATTATTTTTGATATATGACTCATATTACTCATTTGGTTCAGTTTCTGCCTCTAAACAATTTATTTATTTTCAGCTTCAATTTATTTAAATGAATCCTAGCTCAAGTCATTTCTCATCTCCGAGATTTTCGTAAAAATCTCTGCCCTGGAATCACTGACGGTTTATCACCTTAAAATTAAAATATTCATTGTCTTAGAATTGATTTAAACTTTTATGGGCTACTAGATTTTCGCAGATTTACTTAACGGCGCAAACAAGCCATCATTTGAGATCTAGAGAATTTTCTAAGCTTCCCTGAATCATTATGACAATTTATTATTATTATTATCCTTTTGCAATTTTTGAAAATTTCTACTAATTTTTTTTTCGGGTTTTACTATGCCACAATTCTTTGAAAACTTTACAATTTCATCCTTAAAAACAACGTTAAAAAATACTACTATGACACTCAAATAATTAAGGAAGCCCTTAGTGCAAATATGGCACTGATAGAGTTACATCGTATCGCACACCCTCCTCGAGATGAAAGAGTAATTCTTCTTCTTGTGGAACATTTCATCCTCGAAATGAACAAACTAAACTCAAAAGGAAAGGAAAATACCAATCCAAAAGTTAGTTGAGGATACCGACGCATCTCGAGCCTTTTGGCCCTAGGTAGTCGCTCTCTCTCATGATTCTTCCAGACAGACTTTAACTAAAGAATCACCTTACTCCTCAACACCTGTTCCTTTTGATCTTAATTCGCATAGAGCTTCATAAGTCAAGTTATCTTTTGTACGTATCGGGTCGCTTTCCTCTCACATTACGTGAAGGATCCGATACTTCCTATCAAGACATGGAATGTGTCATGAACCGGATACTTAGGGTAATTTAACCTATAAGCTACTGGTCCCACCTTGCTCACAATCTCATAAGGCCCTATACATCTCGGACTGAGCTTGTTTTGCCTCCCAAATCTCAAAACACCCTTCCAAGGGAAAATCTTCAGGAAGACCCGATCACCTATCTCAAACTGCAAGTCTCTGCGACAGTCGTTCGCATAACTTCTTTGTCTATCTCTTGCTGTCTTCAAGTTATCACGGACGATTTTCACTTTCTTTAAAGTGACCTGCACTAACTCAGGGCTTACCAGTTTCCTCTCACCAACCTCATCCTAGCACACTGGAGTCCTACACTTCCTACCATACATTGTCTCAAATGGAGCCATCTCTATACTGGTTTGATAGCTGTTGTTGTAGGCGAACTCCATCAGTGCCAAGTGAGTATCCCAACTCCCCTTTAATTCCATCACACAAGCTCTCAACATATCCCCAATGCCAGTGGTCTTCTCCGACCGGCCATCCGCTTCGAGGATGAAATGTTGTGTTGAAATGAAGGCGAGCACCCAAAGTCGCTCCAACCAGGCCAAACCTGATGAACCTATGGTCTCGCACTCCGAAACTATCGAAACTGGAACCCCATGAAGTTCTACTTATCTCATCTACATACACTCACAAATTTTCCAGAATCTCACATTACCTGGCAGAAAAGAGTTTACCGCCAACGACTAACATCATTTCATAACGTCGCGGATTTTGGCGCGCATGGAGATCCACAGAATATTACGACAGATTGAAAATAAATATAACACTTTACTTTTTCATGATACGAATCGGCGAATCACAATTGATCCATCGCTTTAATTCACATATTCACGGTTAGATCGACGCGGTTATCGTCGAATCGGTATAATCTGCAGACTGATACATAATTAATTTTATAATATAAATCAATATTATTCACGGTATACACAAATTTCAAACTCAAGGGGTCAGATTCATTAACACCCGAATCGTGAGTTCGACGAAAAGTTATGGTCGCCCGTGCCGAGGCTTCATCGTGAACGCGACATTATCAGAACTATAATGAAGGATTTAACACATCCAATAATTTCGGAGTTTAATCAAGACTGAACGATCATTGATAATAAACTAAAACATCACCCCGATCAACCAACATCAACAAATTGGATCGCCTGAAAATGAATGAAAATCCATTCGACTATCTCTAAATAAGCCAAAACTTATCCGACTATTCGAAACAAAGTCCTGAAAATTCAACCCGAATTGTTCGAAAATAGTCACAAAAATTCAACCTAGATTGTCCAAAACAAATCTTGGTACTTGAGATTTTAACTTTACTTTAGTACTTGATCATATTTGATATTTCATTTACCCCAAGAAAATCCCAACCATTAAATGACCTTTAGATAGAAACAAATGTGTGAGAAAAATTTACTGAGTTTGATTAACAAGCAGATTTTGTGTCTATGAGAAGCTTCGATGTGGACTGACTTAGTTTTTTCTTTCCAATTTAAAACCTATGATCCAATCAGATTCTTAGAGAGAAGCCAAGAAAGAAAATAAAAATTTCTTCTTGCGTGACATGTCCCACCTTCCCTTTTATTCTTATCTCTTTTCCATGATACATTATTTATCATTATTTGATGAGGATGATCTAGACATTGTCTCATCTTTGTCCCTTCTGTTCCAAAAATTAATGATTTTTTCTCACTAATTTTATTTTGAATAATTAGTTTCTGTCATTTCATCTGAGATTTTTAAAAATCAGGTCCTGTCATGATCGCTGATCACCCAGAAAACTAAATATCTAGTTGAATAGACTCACTAAACTTTTCCAATAGATTCTCTACTGTTAATAAAACTTAATCATATATCTATGCAACATCCAGATCTAGAGATACCTTCTCGCCTTTAAACCTGATTACTACAATTATTATTATTATTGATTATCCGCTACACTTTGAGGCAATTTTAATGTTCTTTTCGTTCATCACACACCTTTGAAAACTATAATTAATCTTTGTATACTTCAATATTTAAAACACACTATCAGTAACCTCAAACAATTTACAGTCTGCACATGCGACTCCTACTTCACATACATGATACCGTACACCTCTCTCTTGACGGGCTACTGGGGCTACAGTCACTATTTTGCAATTAGGGAATTCTGAAATGAGTACACTGAGGCAGATTCCTGAGCCAGATCAACTGGTGCCCTTATCTATAGACAAAAGACTAAGTATGGGGGAGCTTACTCCCACAGCCATGACCCTGTAGATGGTAGATAGAACCTTAACTCAACATGAGGGTATTTTGAGGACACACTGTGTGTCAGAAAGTCTATTTTTCAAAGACTTTCAGGGTTATTGATACAGCGTGAAGACAAACAAGTCCCATCAAGAATAGAAGGTCTTTCATAAAAGAAGATGTTTTCTATGATGAAGAAAGAGAGCTACTTCAAGGTTTATGACTGGCAAAAGACACTCAACTTCAATCGAGTTTGAAATGAATTTGATAATAATCGGGATCAGAAGATCAGAGAAACAGTGTTCCCATTAGTTCTGAACTCCGATAAATGATTGTAAGATTCGTAGTTCAATGAATGAAAATGAGACGCACTTCCCTTAGTATCTATATCTTGATGTTGAATTTTGAACTCAATTTAGAATTAAAAGAGGCAAATACTCGCCTTAAAGAAATTAGCACAGCAAAAATCAAGCAAAGAAGGAATATAGGCTGAACATGATAGAAAGAGTTATATGTTTAATTATGAAGGAACTGCCAAAACACTTGAAATATGCTCTTTCTAGATTTGAAAGTACACAACTTAATTATATTTCATACTGATGTAGAAAACAGTTTAAACTGTTGAAACTTCTTAGGAAGTATAAAGAAACCATACTGAAAGTCAAGATTCAAAGGATCAATCCTTCACTCAGCATGATAAATCTTTCGAGAGAATGTAAAACATCATTTGAACATCGAGAAGACCTAACTCAAAGGATGAAAGAAGTTGTTAGAAATGGTTACTAAAATGGCTGGAATGTCAGGCTTCATTTATGCAATCTCTAACAACCCTCGGGTGAGCCTGGCCATATGGTTCCAAATGAAGTACTAAATGGTCAATGTTGGTTTATTTATGTTCAAACAACCTCAGAGCTCACGCCATATGTCTCGTGCGTAGATCATTCACATATGAATGTGATGAATGAACCGATTCAACAAGAACCGTGATAGGATGGAGTGGTGCATTGACTACTGTAATCGAACACAATAAACTTTAAATTATCACTATCCTTACTCAGGTTTATCAGATGCCGGACGGTGCTGGTTAGACACTTTACTTTTGTTTTCTTGATGATATTCGTGTATAATCAAATTGCCATAGCCCCGAGACCAGGAGAAAAATCATTTCACATGTCCATAGTAATTTTGGTTATGATTGGTTTGATTATGTCGTTCTCACACCTCTTAAAGGTGTACATGTCCATATTCTCATTTTGAAGAAGAGGCTATAGAAAATTTTATGGATGACTTCTTAGTGTATAGATCTAGTTTTGAGCATTGTGTTAAAAATTTAGAGACTGCACTACAGAGGTGCCAAGACAAAAATTTAGCTCTAAATTTGATAAAATGTCACTTTATAATATTAGAGAATTTGTCTTCACACACAAAAATTTCTCGTCGTCATTAGGTTGACTAAGCTGGCGATTCATCATAGAGAAATCTACGCCACCTACAAATAAATAGTGGAATCAGGGAAGTTTTTGGATGTCGATTCAGAAGATTTATCAAAGATCTTCTAAAATTTCTGCACCATTATGCGCATCACAGAGAAGGACACCAAATTCGAATTTGATAACTCTTGTTTTTTTGCATTTAAAGAAATAAAATCCAGATTGGTTATAGCTCTCATCATGGTAAAACCAGACTGGAACAAATAGTTTGAAATCATGTGTGATGCTAGTGACTATGCAATGGGAGGCTAGACAAGAATAGAGAAATAAGGTTATATACTATGTTAACAAACCTTCACCAGGCACAAGAGAATCATCACTATTTAAAAGAAGGGATGTTTGATAATGGTTTTGCCAGAAAATTTAGGCCATGTATATTGGGGTCCCAAGTCACCATACACACTGATCATGCATCAATTAAATATCTAATGACAAAGAACATGCTGTCAAGATTGATTTGTAATATTGTCAAAGAGAATTTGATCTAGAATAATGGACATGTGATGATAATTATAGCTTATCACTTGTTAAGAGGTCGAAAAACCCACTGAAGAGAAAAGAGGGATAGAAATATAAGAAAATTCCTACGAGCAGCCTTTTCTAAGTATCAACCAAGATCATAGATGTCGACACAAAATTTTCGCTAAAGAATTATGCCACCCAGATTCATTTACCAACAGTAAAAGAAAGATAAGAACTGATTTAATATGTTTTATGTATGGATTTAATTCCATTGCTTTTTTAGAAGAAGAGCATATCAAACTATTAGAAGATGTATACTGTATAATGTTGGAATCAGGGATAAATGCCATTCATCACCATACGGAGACAACTTCTTTACGTACACAGAATAACTCAAAAATTCTCCAATCAGGTTTTTATTAGCCAACTATATTAAGAGATTGTTATGAATGGATCAAATATTGTGATAGGTGCCAGAGAATGGGCAACATCAATAGAAGAAATGAGATGCCTGTGAAGGAATTACAGGTGCAGATTTATTTGTAATGGGATACCTCCACGGGCTTTTCCAAAATCTGATTGGAACTTATACATTTTCCCCTGTTAGAGAAGTGCTTCTAAAGGCAAATCACATTAGCACTTATTGTACGTTAGACAACACACATTTAATATGAAAGGCTTTTCGTTAATTTGATATTCATATCGTTGAATTGATATAGATCTTTAATCGAATTAATGAAGTCCGTGATATATAATATATGAAGAATTGACTGATCATGATAACAAGATTCCTATCATGTGCAATTATGTTAATGTCTAAATTATCCCAAGATAGATCAATAAGACTGATGTAACACTTCGGGAATATACCTTAGTAGTTTTGACTTGTTTAAAGGGACACTGAAAAGAATGAATGTTTTATTGCAAACTCAGATAGACCTTGGGTTTAATACGAGCAAAGGGTAATATGTAATTTTACCACTTGAAGACCTAGTGGTCATAGAAATGGGAAAGACTAGGGGTTAATGCATAAAATGCTTGAAAATGAAATGCAAATAGTAGAGTAGATTAAAGAACAGAGAGACTTAAAACCAAAACGGGTTTTATTTGATTTAGCTAAATATTGCCTTATGACTAAATCGATTAAAAGAAAATTAAACCAAAATTGGAGAAGATCAATCGGGTCTCTCATTTTGAGAGACCAAAAACGAGAGAAGAGTAAAGATATGTAGCAGAAGAAGAGGGAAGAGAATGAGAAGAAGAAGAGAAGAGAAGAAGAAAGAGAAGCAAATTTGTATGGATACATGTTTGGTTGTAATGGAGCAACCTCGATATAAGGATTTCTTGTTTGGCATTTGATCTTTTCTAGGTTTTGTTAGATTTCATCCCCAACCCTAGATTTCTTGAAAGTAGGGTCAGTAAAACCCTAAATGGTACAAGAAGAATATGGAATCCTCCATTCGAGGTCGATTCATGGTTTAATCAGAAGTAATGGAGTTCGCTTAGAACAAACCCTAACTAATCTTTTATGCTTATTTATGTGGCTGGTTATGACCCATATTAGAGTTGTCGAGTAATTCATGATAGGCTTGTGTAAGATATATTTGAAGATGATTTATAATATGTTACAAGAGTGAATACAGCTGGTTTTGATGTGTACGAGTATCGGGTCGTCAGGAAATATATGGAAAATGGGAAAACTTACCATTTTCACATTTTTCGAAGTTGAAATTTACTCAATCGTGAGTGGTACCGTACCATAAGTGTTCTGTCAATCCGGCACCCCCAGATTCGAAAAGCCTGCGACCGGGTAATTCATTGTTACGTTTTGACCAAAGATTAGTATTCTCAGCTACAATCGGTCATTTCTTATCCGATTGTAAAGGATTCATGGTTGGCAACTATACTTCATGAGAACAAATCCCGGGAATAAGTATCTTCACCCCACTTACTACATGAAATTATTCAGTGCATATGTTCAAGCCAATTTCTCTCGTTCTGCTAACATAGAGTAGCTCCGATCACAGACATATTCAGTTTTCTACATCTGATTTAGGTGATTCCAGCTGAGAAGAACCTTAGCACCTTAGCCTAAAGGAGCACAAAGAAACAAAGGTCAAATATGGAGTTAAGACCCCTAAAAATAGGTATTACGTGACTGCTCTAGTGTAGTCCGGGGTACCTAAAGGTATCAAAGAATAGTCTATGTTCGCACTTACAGAGATGTGACAAGATGACAAAGTACAAGTATAAAACGTATGCGATATGTCATAAGATATGATAGTCTCTGATAAAGTACTTCAAGATATAAGGTTATCAAGATATAAGATGTTACAAGAGGATTTATTACTTATACGAATATAAGATTATATAAATATGAAAAACGAACCGAAACATGCATTTAACATGCGCACATACGCGAACACAAATGTGATTAAGATAGGTTACGTAGTTCTAAAGACATATGGATAAGATGACTAATTTCCAGACCGGCACGAATGACGGACATTCTCGATCGCGTTTCAAGACTCGCCAGTGCCACGACACTCGCTACGCGCGCGCACGCTCGATCGATGTCGTGACTTCAATAGGCGCGACATACCGTTAATGCGGGCAAGACACGTTTGACTGGTGTCGATCCCGTTAGTTGGTTAACACATCTTCGTGCACGTGGTAGACACGCTCTGATTGTGGAGCTTATGACTCACAGAAAGCACGCGACTTCACGTGGGCACTGCCTGATCTGGCTTCTAAGATTCCGCTGCTGCCACTCAAGACTTCTGTTATGCTGCACGATCGCCTTCAAGATCAGACTATACTGTGTTCTGAGAAAACGGTCCATCTCATTCCATGGTTCTGTCAGACTACTCATAGATATAAATGTGTAGACGCTCGATGAATATACTCATATAAAAGCAATATGTATGTCTGAAAGATATTGAAGATATTCTCAGATCATGATCAGAAACTCGGCACCATATGTTCAGATTGTGATAACAGCTGAATGAACATAAACCATGTGAACTCGATCAATGAACAATAGAGAAAGGAATTCAGCCCGCCTCCGATCAGATTCACATGTACCTTATATAGCCTATACCCCTATGAGAGTAAGAATCTCAAAAGTCATATAAGGCACGCATCATGTAAATGAGATAAATGTGAATATGACTAAACTGAAAGTCATGAAATATAAGACGACCAAGATATTTTCGACATGAATATGCACAAGTCTGGCATGATTGCGATATAAACCTATAACTGCAGGTGTTTTCGGATATGTTCAATCAGATGAACCCTAAGATATGTGCATTTGATGTGATCCGCACTTCACATGACTAATGTCCGTATCTGATATGTATCTATATAAGTCCGATCTCGACTCGTATGTATTTGATATGACTGGACCGTTCCGGATTTGCATTATGTATAAGTTTGCATGAATATGATCTGACCTGTCATACATGTACGATATGGAATTGAAACTCAGAAGGACATGATACATGGAACAATATGAACATGACAATGATATGGAATTAAAGGATAAAACCTACACGGTATTATGATATGAGGTTAAAAGTCACACTAATAGGTTTCTGTTGAGGTGCATAAGGAAAAGTGGTGTAAAGATCATGATGACAATTATCATGGCTGGTCATCCTCATGAGTTCTACTGTTTAGTGCTTAGTACCTGTGTTCATCCGTATCGCTACAAGAGGACATACATTCCACACCAAAGAAAGACAAGTCATCTTAGAGATAGGTGCTCATCAACACTGCTTCCACGACTTCATGTTCAGACAGGACATTTGTCGTATGTTTGTAGAATTAAACAGACTCGCATATGTGTATAGATTTTATGGAAACTACCTTAGTGGTAGTTCTTTGTAAATGTAAATGATTTTTGTTATTACAGAAATTGTTTAGAGTACCACAAAGTACAAGTTCAACTCGAAAGAATAGTCAATGAGAGTCCAAGATATAGTCTCGCGCCTTGACCGTCGTGATCCGTCATCTTGCCTGGACTGAATTTGGTGTGATAACGGACATTGCTGATTTGGACAACCAGTTATTAATGTCATACTCCTTGATTGGATCAAGCAAGATCTATAAATGTGATCATGAGTTGATCGTGAGCTGCATACGAGCTGCTTAAGAGTAGTTGAAACAATACTCGAGACCTATAATGGAGACAATCAAATGGATAATCTATTTAAATGTAGATGATCAGTTCTCATCATAGCAATGGTGCAAGTATCCCAGACTCGAGGCGCCACGATATTCCGATATTGATCCTCTACTTTGACCTTAATCCATGTCGCTTCTCGGTTGCTCATCGACGAGGATTGGGCATAGCCTAGCGGTTCAAGGTAATTGAGTAGCTAACAAAGGATTCGTGACTTTAATGTGAGGGAGAGTATACCAAAGCCTCAGAGGAATCCATTACTGAATTCAATATAGTGAAAATGCTCGAGGTGTCTTCATGGTTAAATCTGCCGAAAGTGATGAATCAGACAGATTAAATATACTTGGCTGTGTGAACCAATAATTAGGTGGAGCTACACATTGTCCATGCTTAACTACAGGGTATAGATTGGTGAAAGAACGACCAGCCAGATTTGTCTATGGGGAAGGGTATGCAATGACCATTGACTCTCCATTAACTGGGGGTCATGATGTGTCATGGCAGATAATTAATCTTTGACTTCACACCCACGTCGAACCGAAGTGGCCAACACATAACTGAACCTATTGGCCACACACTTTAAAGAGGTTGAGGCGAAATAGATTCGATGTGATCAAAATATATGAGGAGTTAATTCTCATGAATGAATGTCACGGATTAGTGGAATCCCGGTTCAAATCCCTCACCCTAGAGTAGAGCACAGGCTCGCTTCAGACTTCTACCAGGGGTCGTGTGGGAACTCGCCATAATGCATGGGGATGCGTGTAACTTATCATCGCTTAGAGTGAGGGGCATTTTGGTCATTTCAAAGGATAGGGTTTTTCTATAAAAGAAATGTTATGGAAACCCTAAATGATGATGACTCTTTGAGACTTGAGAGAGTTCATGAGAGAAAACCATTTTGTTATCTCATCTCCAAGAAGGAGTTCAGTTCATAGACTGTTGCTTTCCTTTTCGACGGACTCGCAAGACCGATCCTTTCCAGAATCGCTGCCTTAGAGGTTTTCGCTTCACTGCGTAGATACCTTGTGAGGCTAACCTAGACTCGTTCGCCTCGGCCCAAAGTTCTAACTACTAGCTCGCTTTGGAACTAAATATGTAATCCTACACCCTTCTCTTTGTCATGTAACCTGACGGATGCTGCGTCTCGGATGGTTTTTGTCAGATTTTTTTTGTTTTCCGCTACTATTGGCAAGTGTTGCCACCCACGAACCCCTTCATCATTTAGCTATGGATTATGTATCTAAATGAGTGGAAGCCATAGCTTGCCCCATAAATGTGCCACTAAATTTATGGGGTTTATTCAAAGGAACATCTTCGAAAGCAATTGGAGCCTCAGAACTATTATAGTGATGAGGTGTTATTTGAAACTAGTTTTGCAAAACTTATGAGCAGGTATGGAGTCAGACATGTCATGAGTTTGGCTTATCACCCTCAGTCAAATGGGCAAGATGAGATATCCAATAGGAGAAATCATATTTCTTGAAAGACAATAATACCAGAGAAGATCAATATCAAAGTTGAAGATGTACTGGGGCTTATAAAACTGCTTATAAGTCCCCTATTGGAATGTCCCCACATAGAATTGTTCATGAAAGCAAATGCCATCTACCTCTGAACTTGAGAGGCAATGTAGGCAATAAAAAAGCTTAACTTTGATTTCAAAGCTTCCAAGGAGAAGAGATTGCTCCAATTGAATGAATTAGAAGAATTGAGAAATGAAGCCTATGATAATGCTAGAATCCACAAAGATAAAACTAAAAAGTGGCATGATCAGAAGATTATGAGGAAAGAGTTCAGAGTAGGAGATCTAGTCCTAATGTACAATTTCAGGCTAAAACTTTTTCCAGAAAAACTCAAATCAAGGTGGAGTGGTCCATATATAGTAGTCATAGCTAACCCCTTTGAGCAAGAATATCAAACTACCTCTTCGAGATGAGTTTAAAGGAATACTAAATGTTGAAACACTACCTAGGAGGAAGATCAAATGAGGAAGAGTCCCATATTGAAGAGATGGATAAGATTGTTTAAATGAGAAAACACTGCAACAAATGTCTAGCTAAAGACATAAAACATGACATATCGAGTGTAACCTAAGCAATATTTAAATTTATTCATAGTTAATCTTAATTTGTTGTACTTTGTGTTTGAGGAAGTATGAAAGAAATTATTTACCATTTATTGAATTACAATTTTCTAAAATGCCAGATTTAAAGGCTATGATTTATGAATAATTTTAAAGTAACTCAACTGACCTAATTATGAAAAGATTGCTACAAAGGAGAGTTTACTTCTAACTCTTATTCTTTATAAATGATGCATGACTAATTTTGGGGGATTTTGATTTATCTGAGTTAGAAAATCGCTTAGGTGTTGATCATTCCTTCGTTGAATAATCAGGTGGAAATTTCAATACCATGAATCAAGGCTTACTGATTGAATCAAAATATGAGTGTTACTGTACTTGTTTGAATTGAGGTTCTTCAACATCTCTAGACTTATATTCACAAGCATGAATTGGAATTGCAGAAAGAAAATGGGGAAAACAAATACAAATTTTCTACTTAAAAGGCTAAACTCCCACTCAATGTCATGACATCAACAGAAATGTCACGACACCAAGTTTCAAAAGTTTCCCCAATGTTACGACATCATCATGACATTGCCTCAATGTCACGACATCAGATTTCAAATGTCGCAACATCGCAAATATACAAGAGAACATTGAGTCAATGTTGCGACATCAGAATTGTTAATGTTGCGACATGACATTTATAGTTGAACAACATTGCTCCAATGTCGCGACATCGCAAAGATACAAGAGCAACACTAAGACTGACTTTGAATGCAATGTTATGACATTATCGCGACATCAAGTCATTGTTGTGACATTACATTTTCAATGTCGTGACATCCAGAAAAGCCAATTAGAAAATCTGAACAATGTCGTGACATCACCACGACATAGTTGCAAAATCAAGTCAATGTCGCGACATCAGATGAGCAATGTTGCGACATTGTAATAAGACATTTAGTGTAACACCCTGAAATATACCCTAGTCATTTTCAAAGTATTTAGGGTATTTTGTAGGTATAATTTGAATTTTTCATAATTTAAATGCAAAACATGAAATTTGAGAAACCCGGAATCTGTACAAGATACAAGGGTAAAAGTGAAATTTGTTAAAACAGGATACGAAAGTCATAACATAAGAAGATGATATGCTATTATGGAAATATGAATAACTTGTGGTGCAAATAGAGAAGAGATGAAGGACTAAAGAGCAATAAAAGGGAATTAGACCAATAAGACCAATTTTGATCTCTCATTAGGGCATTTTGGGAGAGCAAAACGTGAAGTAGAGAAAGGAAGAGAAGAAGAAGAAGAAGAAGAAGAAGAAGAAGAAGAAGAAAAGGAAATGTATGGAAACTATTTGTGTATGGATCATTATGGTTTTGTATGGAAAGTATGGATACTATGGGTTTGTATGGCTTTGGTATGGATTATTATGGATTTAGTCATTCCATTTCTGGGGTTTAGATAAGAATTCATCTTAACCCTAGATGTCATGAAAGTTTGGCTGCGAAACCCTAGTTCGCATAAATCGAGTAAGGCTTTGTATGATTCTGGTTGGCGGTATATGGATACATGTACGGGTGTTATGAAGTTAACCTAGTTATTAGTATTTGAATTAGGTTTGGAAACCCCACTGATCTCTATGATCGGGTATTGGTCGAGGCTAGAACATACTGAGATGTTTTCTACCAAGTATATGAGTTTTCTTGGTTTCGGGTCGATTTCGAAAACGGGTGAAATCATGCAAATATGAGCAAGTTGTCGGGGTCCTACGCCGCGCCATAGAGACCCTACGCCGCAGCGGAGGTCCCCACCACGGCGTGGCATCTCACGCCGCGGAGTGGTCGAGAGCGGAGAATTCGCCATCCCTAAGCTCCGCCATGAACAGAAGGAAGCTACGTCACACAGAGGCAATCGCTCACAACAAGGAAAATTGTTGTGTTTTGGTTTTGTTTTTTTATTCCGTTGCTCCGAGGACTCGTCTATTGGACTAATGAGGACCCTATAAGTGTATGAAAGGGTCCATATATGTTTGTAAGGTAAAGGAAACAGAGAAATTAGTCCGTACCTCGCCGCCTCGGCTAAGCGATGTTGGAAAACGTAATGCCCCTATGATAAGATAGTAGGTTCTTGAGAACATATAATTGCAGGATTGTCTAAGACCAGATATTAAATGACATGACACTTCTGTCACGTGGGCAGACACGTTCTCGAACGTTGCTGACACTCGCTAGCTGGTTACGACATCTCTCATGACGCTGGCGGTGCACGTATAGTACTTCTAAGATTTTCGACGTTGCTTCGGGCACTCCCGCTTTCAGGCTACGACACCTTTAGTACCATATGGTACCTTTCCGTACTTATCAGGCTATGTCCTACTCATTTCCTTATTATCGGGTCTAGGTATTCAAACAAGCTTATATAATAAGAGCTCAATAACGAATAAGAGTAAAGTAATGTACATCGTTCTGCTCTGAATGTACCTACGAGTACCTCCGTACAAGTATAAGTTCCCAGAGTACCTAGGGTACCTATGAACAAATATAAGCTCCGTGAATCCTACCCGAGATCCTCGAACAAGTATAAGTCTCGCTTATAAGTATAAGTAGTGTATAAGTTCATATGTGAAATCATGATAAATCATGATATCCGCTAACAAAACTGCTACTATTATATGATTACCGTAAAGAGCATCGATGCATGTATACGTATAAGTCATATGTTTCCCACTAAGCGTAAAGCTTAAAGACGGGGTTTTAACTGCGTAGGTACGTATGGCGGACGCCCGAGATCTTCCGCGATACCGCCGCCTGTCTATCACGGTAGGTTTCGCGTTTCCGATTATGTAAAATGTAAATGTACGCTTTTATATGTATATGTAAACGGGACTCAAGATCGTATGTATCGGATCGTAAACACCACTACAACGGGTAGTTTTATTTTCAGACTTTATATGATATTTTGATTCAAGATAAGATTTAAAGCCCACCAATGTCTCGAAAAGAAAGTAAAGAGTCTCTAGTACCCCCACACCCCTTCGCTCGCCCAAAGCGCCAAGGCCATAAAGCTCGTATCGTGAGCTCAGGTTGAAGCGCTTTCTCAAGAATCTGGGGATTAAGGATGTAACGACGCAATGTGTCGCCTCATGATGTCCTCGTTATAGACGTCTTAGAATGGATCCACCCCGTGAGTCAGAGATGAAACACCGAAAAGCGCCAATCCATCGGGATCAATCTTTCTGGCCAGCCCCGATTCAACGACAAATGAATATGCTTCAACCGGCATTGGTAACAAATCTCCAAAATGATACGCTGCATCAGATCACCTGCCGCCCGAGCCCGAGTGATTCAATAAGAAAGCATGGAGGAAGAATTCCATGGCAAGTAATGAAGAGTCCGATAAAGCCAAGTTTCGCTTCAAAACTGGGTAAAAGGCTCTGCATTTAAGTGAGATGTCCCGACCAAAAGGTCACATGTAGCCTATCACGCAAAGGTGCGCCAGTGATCGCGGAAGTCAGGTTTTCAGAAATCCACTACTTCTAGATCCAGCTATTAATGATTACTTCACAAAGTTTACCACTAAGTATGTCACTAATGATTACAAGGAGTCAAATGGAAGCAATTCGACTCTAAGACAAAAGTGAAATCAAGTAAAGTGGATGAATATGAGAAAGAATTCAACCGTCTTAGTAATTATGCACCTAACTGCTTCTACGAAAAATTCTTGTATGTGTATTAGCTTGAGGAGGGCTTACATGAGTCCATCAAAAGGTACCTCACGACCGTTATCACATAGTTGTCAATTTTTATCGCCCAAGATGCTTACTATAAAATCGAGAAGTCCAAAATGAAGAGTCAAGAAAGAAACAGAAAGAGAAAGTTCTCAAGATAGGTTCCTCTTCGGGGAAAAGACCTAGAAAGTCACAAGTTAATCTGCATGTGGTTCAGCCTACAAGGGGTAGGAGACAAAAACCTACCATGACACAAGGTATCTACGAGACTCCTAAATCCGTACAAGAGGGAAAGAGAAATGCATGTCTCGCACCGCACAAATATCATCTCGTATTCATAGACTGGTAACTACTTCAAGTTGTTACGTGGGAGCACTAACCATAAAGAGAAATGAACTATCCGCGAGGATCTGGGAAGTTCTAAAAATCCCCGAGAAAGGGTGTATGAGGGTCAAATGTACCTCCTGCACTCGCAGTGTGGGTGTAGGACAAAGTGGTTCACAAGGAAGAGGTAGTGCTTTAGAGATAGTGAATCGTCCTACTATTACAGCCCCATCCCGAGCTTATGCTATGAGAGCTCATGGAAGATCCTGGGATACCGAGGGTTGCCGGTACTTTCACTTTCGATATCGACTCAGATGCTTTAATTGATCCTGCTCTACGCATTCATATATATGCATGGAACAAATGAGTGATAAATTGCCTTCGTGATGTAGGCGACTCCCTCGAGCCCTACCTAATCTCGAATGGCGAGTCCGAACCCCGACACCCGCGAATTCTTTTTCATTTACATTTTGTTAAGTTTTCTTTTTTTCAAAAGGGTCACGACCGAATCCTGTGCCCAACCCGACGGCGGATCCGAATCGAGCCCTATTTATCTCGACGTTTTTATTTATCTTATTAAAACGTTTAGTTAATTTTTTTTTAGTTGCGGAAGCGGTTTCAGTTTTGGGGAATCCCACAATCATTTACAAAGAAAGACATTCTATGCCCTTTCAAAATGATATACAAAAATCAAGGTTCAGGATTTAATTCTTTTTGTTTACAAAATACCACTTGTTCAAAAGAGATGATATGCAAATGACGGAGTATATACTTATATGCCGTACTCTCTTTATGACTCTCACACGCACGATCTTGTCTCCCTTCTTGTCTACTGAACCTCGCGCATAGATGTAACTATACGCCAAGCATTTTCATGCTTAGTGGTTCTAAGGCGCTCTATTTCAATATTCAATGTAACTTAGCATGCATTTAACATTAAACCATGCCTATTAATTCAACATATACTCATGCTATTTATTTTCGCATGCTTTCAATTTCTAAATCATTTACCAAATCACATCATACAATTTCAATGCAACAACATTTCACACCCACCTATGAGATTTAAGCATATACATAGAAATCCCATTTATACTCGTCAATGTTGGTTATTTCACCTTGACTATTTAATTCACGTTTCTGACGGATTCCGTTTAATGAATCCCGCCCTTATTATCATTCGGTAATGTGCTTACACATTTAACAATTCGGTCTCCCATCATGACGGATGCCGTTTGGTGCACCCCGACATGTGGTATCAATTAAATGCCATACGCCACGGATGCCGACGCAGCATCCCACCAAGTGGGACATTTCTTCAATGCCATACGCCATCATGACGGATGCCGATTAGTGCATCCCGCCAAGTGGGACATTGGACAATTTCGGGGTGCCTTTTTGACGGATGCCGATTGGTGCATCCCTTCAGGCGGTTCATTCTGTATATCATTCAATTCATTCGTTTTTAAAATACCACATTTCAATTCCATATTCACTTTCGTGATCGCCTTTCAAAGATATACTCAATCTATGTACTCATTTCATATACTCATTCACATACTCATTCATATACTCATTCATATACTCATCTCATGGTACTTATTTCATATTTACTGCAACTACCAAAATACTTGAAAATGAGAATAGAGTCGAGAAACGCATGCAATAACATGAAACGAGGAATAGAAGTCGGTAGAACAAACCCCAAAAATCTTTGCACTTTGATTCCAACCCCGGGAACCAATTTCGCTGGCTTTTCCTCCTCGTCGCCTTATTCCAAACCATTAAAGAACAATAATATTGTTCGTGGCATTAGTAGTTTTGGTTAGGATTGATTTTCAGAGATTAATATGATTTCCAAATTCGACAATATATATAGATGAATTCTTGACTCAATAAGCTTTCCATAGGAGTCCAAGAACACCCAAAACGGGGTTCGATTTGCTGAGTTATGACCTTCCGAAGTTGGAGGTCATAAGCAGTCAAATCCTGAACTGATGAGCTGACCTGACCTGGACGAGCTCGATCTAACACCTTGGTCAAACATATTCTATCCTCCTCAGGAATATGAATGTATTCTTGACTCAATGGGCTTTCCATAGAGTCCAAGAATACCCGAATCGGAGTTCGGACGAAGGAGATATGACCTTCCGAAGTTGGAGGTCGTGCGTAGTCAACCCAGACGAGTTGACTTGAACTGACGAGCTGACCTGACCTGGACGAGCTCGATATAACACCTTGGTCTGACATCTAATATAATCCTCAGGAATATGAATGTATTCTTGACTCAATGGGCTTTCCATAGAGTCCAAGAACACTCGAATCGGAGTTCAGACGAAGAAGCAGGACCTCTCCCCTAAGTTGAGGTTGCGCCGCCGCCTGACGAGCTGACCTGAACTGACGAGCTGTACTGAAGTGACGAGCTCAGTCTAACACCTTGGTCTGATATCTAATATCTTCCTCAGACATATGGATGGATTCTTGACTCAATGGGCTTTCCATAGAGTCCAAGAACACTCAAATCGGAGTTCAGACGAAGAAGTTATGACCTTCCGAAGTTGGAGGTCATGCGCAGTCAGTCTTGACGAGCTGACTTGAACTGACGAGCTGCACTGAAGTGACGAGCTCAGTCTAACACCTCGGTCTGACATCTAATATCTTCTCAGGCATATGGATGGATTCTTGACTCAATGGTTTTCTATAGAGTCCAAGAACACTCGAATCGAGTGCCCGCACGGCTAGTTATGACCTTCCGGTTGAGGTCGCGCGAGTCGGCCTTGACGAGTCGACCTTGAACCGGATGAGCTGCACTGAAATAATGAGCTCAGTCTAACACCTTGGTCTGATATCTAATATCTTCATCAGGCATATGGATGGATCTGACTCAATGGGTCGATAGAGTCCAAGAACACTAATCGGAGTTCGTGATTTAAGAAGTTATGACCTTCCGTTGAGGTCGCGCGCAATACCTTGACGAGCTATCCTGAATCGACGAAATGAGACCGGCGACGAGCTCCGCCTAACACCCGTCTAATATCTAATATCTTCTCAGACAGTGGATGGATTCTCGACTCAATGGGCTTTCCATAGGAGTCCAAGAACACTCTGACCTGAGTTCGTACAAAGAAGTTTGACCTTCCGGGTTGGAGGTCATGCGCAGCCGCCCCTCAACAAGCCGACCAACCCACAAGCCGCACCGGGCGACGCAGCTCAAATTTCACAGACTAGCTGAGTTTTTCAGACGGCAGCTAAGCTCTACATGACGAGTTGAGCTCGCATGACGAGTTGAGTCATGATGACGAAGTTGAGTCAGACGCAGGTCCGTCGACTCATTGACGGCCTCTATATCGGCCCTTCACCTATTTGACTGCTTCAAAGTAAAAAGACCATAATTGCCCACAGGTCCGAATTGAGAAATTCAAAAGCCTAACATCAAGTTCACGGATGTGGATACACTTTCCCATAAGACTTACTTCCGAATTCCCTTTATTTCACTCAAACCCGCTCTAAGGTCCAAATGAAGGCTGACCCGAATTGCGAACCCGACCCGACTAGATTTAGCTGGGCTGACCTCAATAAAAGGACTATAACTTAGTCTACAGAGGTCCAAATTGAGAGATTCAAAAGCCTAACATCAATTTCATTGATGTGGCTACAACTTACTAGAAGGACTCACTACCCGATTCTCTTTATTTCTTACCCAAAATTCAGCTCTAAGGTTTGGCTAATGCGCACTATCACAATGTGGCAGCTAGGTAGAAAATGACCAAAGTAGGGAAGACCTACCTCTTGAGTTTGTCGAAACTCCCGATTCCGGGTCTCTACTTGCGTACCTTTTGTCACGAGGGAAGGACTTTCCTCTTGTTTCGCCTCTCGGGGGACCTATGGCCCGATCAAGGGAAAATTGGGAGAAGCAGAGCTTTCACTCTAAAATACCCCCATTTTTTCTCTCGTTTTCCTTTTCTCTTATGGATCACTCTAAATCGTATTTTAAAAGGAGGAAACTTCCTACTTTCCTACATGCCACATGCCCTTTCCTTGATTTTTTTTCTTCTTTTTCTTTATTTCTTTATATTTAGGTCCCTCTCCATTTATCTATATTATTTTCATTTAAGTCTCCTATTTTCCCTTAGACATATAAACTTATTTACATAATTGACCCTTAGGAACCTCATTTTACAACATTTCCATATTTTCTTTTTTCACTTGCTTATTTCTCTGATTCGATAATCATTTAATCAATATTCATCTAAAATTTTAAAATACTCCAAGTCAAGCCCACTATACTGGAATATATATAAATTTGTATTATAAAATTCCAGGTATTTTTTGGGCGTTACAAGAGAGTCAAGTAGCTTATGACTTGCTTGTTACAAGTCCTCTGGGGCTTAGTGTTAGAGTCAACCGTGTCTATAAGAATTGTCCCCTAATGGTCCATGATAGGGAATTTTCGGTTGATCTGATTGCTTTGCCTTTTCATGAGTTTGATTTGATTTTGGGAATGAATTGGTTAACTAAACATCATGCCATATTTGATTGTGATAAGAAAATAGTCTTGCTTAAATGTTCGACCCATCGGGCGAATCGCATTACGGTATCCGGATTCCTGGAACCCAATACCGTTATCAGCCATGGAAGCAACGAATGCCGAGAAAAAGGTTGTGAAGCCTTTTTGGCTTTGATTCTTGACTTCAAAAGAGAGCAAGTGAATTTAGAAAATATTCCTATGATTAGGGAGTTCCCTGATGTATTTCCCGAGGAATTATCGGGAGTACCACCTGAAAGAGAAGTGGATCTCTCAATTGAAGTTGTACAAGGAACGACTCCTATTTTGAGGGCACCCTACTGTATGGCTCCAACTGAATTGAAAGAGTTGAAGACTCAACTACAGGAGCTATTGGATAAGGGTTTCATTTGACCTAGTGTCTCGCCTTGGGGTGCGCCGGTTTTATTTGTTAAGAAGAAAGTTGGCACTCTTCGGATGTGCATTAACTACCGGCAAATAAACAAAGTGACAGTTAAGAATAAGTATCCGTTCCCAAGAATAGAGGATTTATTTGATCAATTGAAAGGAGCAAGTGTCTTTTCCAAGATAAACTTGCAATCGGGATATTATCAACTCCGGGTAAAATAGGTTGATGTCCCAAAAACAACTTTCAGAACCTATTATGGCCATTATGAGTTTTTAGTAATGCCATTTGGGTTAACCAATGCTCCGACTGCATTTATGGACTTGATGAATAGGGTTTTCCACCCCTATTTGGATCAATTTGTTGTGGTATTTATTGATGACATCCTAGTGTATTCTAAAGATGCATAGGAAATGAACACCATTTGAGGATAGTATTGCAAACTTTGAGAGAGAATTAGTTATTTGCAAAGTTAAGTAAATGTGATTTTTGGCTTAAGGAAGTGTCATTCCTAGGTTATATTGTATCCGTCGGGTTGCATTAGAGTGGACCCAATGAAAATTGAAGTAGTCACGCGACTGAGACCTCTCGAAATGTAACCGAGGGAGAAGTTTCTTAGGTTTACCGGTTATTATCGTAGATTTGTACAAGGATTTTCAGTTATAGCATCCTCACTTACAAGATTACTCAGGAAAGGGGTGAAGTTTGAGTGGGATGATAAGTGCAAATCCAACTTTGTAAGGTTAAAAGAAATGCTGGTTGAAGCACCAGTGTTGATTCAACCTACTTCGGGTAGGGAATACACTATATCCAGTGATGCTTCGAGGATAGGTTTCAGATGCGTATTGATGCAGGATGGGAAAGTGGTGGCTTATGCTTCCAGATAGTTGAAACCGCATGAACAAAACTATCCCACTCATGATTTGGAGTTACTCGTAGTGTTCGTCAAAATTTGCTTAATAATTATTTACATGGAGAAAAACAGAATTTTCACTGATCATAAGAGTCTCAAATATTTGCTAACTCAAAAGATTTGAACTTGAAGCAACATCGGTGGTTAGAATTGTTTAAAGACTATGATTGTATAATTGACTACCACCCGGGAAAAGCAAATGTAGTGGCGGATGCCTTGAGTAGGAAAATGATTTCTGCTTTGTCTTTGAAAGATTATGATTAGAGATTTGATTCAAAAGGAGCCTTGTTGGCTCAATTGAGAGTTATACCGGATTTGAAGCAAATGATAGTAAATGCTCATAAAGATGATGCCAAGTTACAAGAAATAGTGCAGTTAGTCAGTATTGGAGACAAGACTGATTATGCCATAAATGAAAGTGGAGGTTTGTTGTACAAGAACGGATTATGTGTACCGAATGATATGAATTTGAGAAAGAAAATATTATATGAAAGCCACAATACTTTTTTCACCATGCACCCTGGAGGTAATAAAATGTACCAGGATATGAAACAGTACTACTGGTGGCGAGGGATGAAAAAGGACATTTCTGCAGCATCGTGTCTGTCCTGACGCGGTCGCCAGCAAAAGTCAACACTCAAGTACCATCCGGTTATCAATCCCTTCCACCCCCCAATGGAAGTGGGATAACATTACTATGGATTTCATATCCGGTTTTCCCCTCACCCAAAGGAAACATGATACCTGGGCTTGGGTAATCAGGACGATCAATTCAAGTTCATGCATTCTACCGGCTCGACTCGACTACCTGATAATCGTCTAGCGGAACTCTATGTGAGTGAAATTGTCAGATTGCATGGGATTCCCTTATCGATAGTGTCCGACCACGATCCACGGTTTACGTCAAGGTTCTCGAATTACAAATACTTTGCATTTGTGTTCGAATTTTTAGTACGCTTCCATCCATAAGTGTTAAAGATATGCTTCTGGGTCAGGTATTAGATTTTCCCGGAAGTCAGGATAGGTATATTCCACTATGGAATTTGCTTCATAAATAATAGTTATCAGTCCAGTATTGGTATGGCCTCGTATGAAGCTTTGTATGGAAGAAGATGAACTCACATGTTGGATGTAGTCGGACGAAAGATAAGATTATTGGTCCCGATTTAAGAAAAGACACTAAGAAAAGTTCGCATTATTCAACAAAGGTTAAAGTGGCCAGTGATAGACAAAGGTCTTATGCTAATTTGAAAAGAAAGGATATAGAATATGAAGTCGAAGACAAAGTGTTTTTAAAAGTATCTCCATGGAAAAGATAATCCGCTGGGTTAAAAAGGAAAATCGAGTCCAAGATTCCTCGCCCTTATGAGATTTTAGGAAAGGGTCGACCAAGAGCGATCGCTTGACACTCCTCCGAGTTAGCCAAATTACATAATGTATTCCATGTGTCTATGCTTCGGAGATATCGTTCTAACACATCGTACATATTACCAGTTCAAGATATACAAGCATAAGAAGATTTCACTTTCGATGAAGAGCCGAAAGTTATTCTAGATCGTGAATTAAGACAGTTACGGAACAAGCAAGTCCCTCTGGTAAAGGTGCTTTGGCAACATCACAGTATGGAAGAAGCGACATGGGAACCAGAATCAACAATGAGGGCATAGTACCCTCACTCTTGTCTCGTAATTTCGAGGACTAAATTTATTTTGGCTGTGGAGAATTATAACACCCTGAAATATACCCTAGTCGTTTTCAACGTATTTAGGGTATTTTGTAGGTATAATTTGAATTTTTCGTAATTTAAATGCAAAACGTGAAATCTGAGAAACCCGGAATTTGTACAAGATTCAAGGGTAAATGTGGAATTTGTTAAAACAGGATACAGAAGTCATCACATAAGAAGATGATATGCTATTATGGAAATACAAATAACTTGTGGTGCAAATAGAGGAGAGATGAAGGACCAAAGAGCAATAAAAGGGAATTAGACCAAATAAGACCAATTTTGGTCTCTCATTTGGGCATTTTGGGAGAGCAAAACGTGAAGTAGAGAAAGAAAGAGAAGAAGAAGAAGAAGAGGAAAGGTATGGAAACTATTTGTGTATGGATCATTATGGTTTTGTATGGAAAGTATGGATACTATGGGTTTGTATGGATTTGGTATGGATTATTATGGATATTAGTTTATCCCATTTCTAGGGTTTAGATAAGAATTCATCCTAACCATAGATGTCTTAAAAGTTTAGTTGATAAAACCCTAGTTTGCATAAGTTGAGTAAGGCTTTGTATGGATTCTTGGTTTATAGTATATGGATACATGTATGGGTGTTATGAAGTTAACCTAACTTACAAGTATTTGAATTAGGGTTTGGAAAAACCCTAATTGATCTCTATGATTGGTATTGGTTGAGTTAGAACATACTTGGGGGATGTTTTTCTACAAAGTATATGAGTTTTCTTTGGTTTTTGGTTGGATTAATGGAAAAATGGGTGAAATCATGCAAATATGGGCAAGCGCGAAGTAGGACCCCATGTCGCAATGGAGGACCCTGTCACGGCGTGGCATCCCACTCCGCGGCGTGGCCGAGTGGAGAATTTGGCCATCCCCGTTCGCCGCGCGTAGCTTTGCAGCGGGCGGCTACGCCGATGGGAGTAGCGTGGCTACGCCATATAGTGAAGGCAGCGCCACTCGCGCAGCCATTGTTCACAGCATGGAAAATTGTTGTGTTTTGGTTTTGTTTTGTTATTTCGTTGCTCCAAGGACTCGTCTATTAGACTAATGAGGACCCTATAAGTGTATGAAAGGGTCCATACATGTTTGTGAGGTAAAGGAACCAGAGAAATTAGATTGTACCTTGCCGCCTCGGCGAAGCGAATTTGATTTTGGCAAACGTAATGCCCCTATGATAAGATAGTAGGTTCCTGAGCACAAATCATTGTAGGACTACCTAATACCATATATTGAATGACATGACACTTCTATCACGTGGGCAGGCACGTCTCTGATAAGTGCTTCGGCGCTCTTGCTAGTGCTACAACACTTTTGTTACGTAGGCAGGCACGTATAGTACTTGGGTACTCTCCGATCAGTGCTTCGACACTCCTGCTTTGTGCTATGACACCTTAGTACCGTATCGTACCTTCAGATACTTATTGTGTTGTGTCCTACTCATTTCTTATTACTGGTCTAGGAAGTCAAACAGTTATATGATAAGAGTATGAATAACGAATAAGAGTAAAGTAAAGTACATCTTTCTGCTCTGAATGTACCTACGGGTACCTCTGTATAAGTATAAGTTCTGTAGTACCTAGGGGTGCCTATGAACAAGTATAAGCTCCGTAACTCCTACGGGAGATCTGAACAAGTGTAAGTCTGCTATAAGTACAAGTAGGTGTATAAGTTTGTTATGTGAAATCATGATAAATTATAATATCTACTACTGAAAATCTGTTACTGTTATATGATTACTATAAAAGAGTATTGATGCATGTGTATACGTATAAGTCATATGTTTCCCACTAAGCGTAAAGCTTAGCACAGGTTTTAATCCTTGTAGGTATAGAGGAGGATGTCCGCGATCTTCCGATACTATCACAAGACACTCGTAGGGTCTATCAGCGTAGGTTCCGCGCTCCGACATGTAAAATGTAAATGTACAGTTTTTGTATATGTATATGTAAATGGGACTCAGGACTGTATGTATTGACACTGTAAACACCACTACTTTGTTAGTTTTATTTTGTATCCTTTTTATATGATATTTTGATTCAGTTATAAGACTTGTGCCCACCAATGTCTGAAAAAGAAAGTAAAGAGTCCCAGTAGAGTCTCGCACCCCCTTCGTCCGCTTAGACAGGGGTTGGGGCATGGCATTTAGGGTATCAAGTCAATGTCGCGAAACCATAATTTCAATGTCACGACATCGCAGTTATGGCAAATCACCTATAAAAGGAAGACTTTTAGAAATTTTCAGTGTCACATCAAATCTCTCAAGCTTTCAAACCCTAACCTCCTCAAAATCTCACAAAAAGCCAAACCATGTCGAATCCTAACTCTCCAAACCTCGACGAAGTTATAGGAAATGTAGTGGAGGAGATTTTACAAGCAAAAGCTGGTGAAGTTCAGAAAGAAATGGCAGAGGAAGAAAACCGAGAAAATGCCCTCGAAGTCATGCTTGAGGAGATAGAAGTGGTGGTGGAGGAAAAAGAAGCCAAGGCTTTCTACTTCCATAAGGGAGAAAAAGCATTCCAAAAGCATCTGGCAAAGAAGAGTTTTATGGAAGAAAGGGGATTCAAGGAGCTAGTGTCGCCATTTAAAGAGGAGATTAAGCAACGAGACTGGGAAAAGTTGAGCCAGCACAGGGAGCCAGGAGTAGGGTCCTGGTCAAAGAATTTTAAGCCAATCTGGGCGAACAGAAGAACCTGACGTGCTATGTTAGGGGGAGGTGGATTCGTTTTGGAAAGAGGGTCATCTCCCAAATCTTGGAGCTGAGACCAGTGAGTGACTGCAAGGAGTACGACCACCTCTAAGAGAACCCAAAGTTTGAAAAGATTGTCAAGGATTTGATAGACGGTTTAGGGATATGGCAGAGGGCCAAAACCATCCGCAACGCCTACATTGATAGAGGTGATTTATCATAAGCAGTCAAGGTATGGTTCTACTTTATCAATTCCGGTCTCAGCCCTTCAAAGCATGTCTCAACAATGAGACAAGACCGTGCCATACTACTATATGCACTGGTCAAGGGGTTCAATATGAATGTGGGGAAGATAGTGAACAAATTATCTGACTACCCCGAGAACAACTGAATATCCTTCACCCCGCCTGATCACTCTCCGTATCAAGCGGGTAACATTCAAAGGAGACTAAGAGAAATGCCCAAGATCCTCACCTTTCACCCTTACTAGAATCCTAAAAGCTCCAGCATAGGGTGAGGAGGTGGAGAAAACCAAGAAAAGAAAAAGGGGAGAAGCCTGTAACCCGCCAAGAGAGGCACCCTATAGCCAAAGAAGAGCTAGAAACATAAGAAAATTATGTGGGAAGGGGGGAGGGGTCAAGATTACCTGCAGAAACCAAAGGTTCTCCCCAAGGCTGAAGAAGATATAATGATTGCTCAGAACAGCGTAAAGAGGGATCAGATTACCAGAAGAACAAGAGAGCAACACATCAACATTGTTCTCTTTGTTAACAGAAATGAGAGAAGAAATGAAGAGAGGAGATCAGCAATTCGAGGAAGAACTGAGATGGAGAGATGAAACACTGGCTGCAAAAAAAAAAAAACTTAGCAGCAGTTCTCCAACAAAGGGATGAGGAATGGAGAGAAGAGTTAGCAAAGAGGTACAAGACACATAGTTGAGTCAAAGAAAGAGAAAAAAGTTTGTAAGTGTGGATCAACTAATGAGAAATCAAGAGTTGATCGTTTTGACATGGAGGTCGTGAAAGGAGATGAGTGTAACCTGCTCGAAGGTCAAGCCTTGGGTATCTTTACAAGGAACACTACAAAGAGATTAGAGCAACCATCCAAAAGAGGGATGAAAAGCTAGAGTCCATCCTGAATTACAAAGAGAAATTATGGATAGAGAACATTGATCTGGTGAACTAGAACTTGGTAAAGATGTATCAAGCCCAAGGTGATTTGAGCAGTCCCTAAACTCCATTGGGTAAAGGAAAAATGAGCTCATCAAGCAAAACATAATAATGCAAGAGTGGTATCTCTTTGATAGGAATGGAGAGGGCTCAACTGCAAAACCAGAACCCTTCATCCCTGAGTTCACACCCTCAAATGCAAGTTACAAATTTGAAGCAGTGAACCTCAAGCCCTTAAGATCTCAATCATAGAGAAAGAAGATATAGTTTTCTCCCTATCCCTCATTCTCTCTCTTCTCTATCATTCTTTCTCTATCTTGTAAACAACACGTAATTCTTCCTTTATAATAAAAGTATGCTCGAAATTTTGTGTATAGAATTTTCTTATTTGTTATTATCTTTAATTTTACAATTTTGGGAATGTTAATAAAACCTTGCTTCAGGTTTGTCAGGGTCTAACAAAAGGAGAGTCTGAATGTTAACCGTATGAGCATGCTGAAAATCAAGCAAAGGATATGGCATATTTTCTAAGTGAATGATGTACTAGCTTGTTTGAAGACTTTAAGAAACTTGGTGAAATGTTGGTGTTATTGTTGTCCACCTAATGAATTGAATGACTCAATCATAATGAAATGTAAAGTGAACAATAACACAACAAATTGTTATAAACAAAACAAGCTGAAGTCTCAATTGCAAATGGGCTAAGTTGTGATGTCAATGATAAAGAAACTAAACTTTTAGATTCTTGAAGACTGAAATTGAAATCAAAGCTAATAAGGCTTATTAATTTAGTCAAATTGAACAAGATGTAAATTCAGAAAATGACTACACTAGCACATTGGTCAGCAGAACCTTAAAAACTGATTGTGGTAGGGTTAGTAAAAAACCTTATGGGACTTATTATCAGAAATCTCTAAAGAGTCCTAGAACTTGTTGCATTATTGTTCAAGGCAAAATCCTAGGCATCATAACCAGTAGAAAATGATTTATGTCATCCTTGGACAGTTTGAGACTTTCAAAAGCTTGCCCTTGATATGCTATACGCATATACCTTAATACCTATTTTGAGCCCAATGCCAATTTCATCATCACAGCCAAAAAGAAGAGCCTTAACCCTTCCTTAAATCTTACCTTATAGTAAAAAACCCTTAAATTATCCAAAATTGCAAATTAGTGCAGAAAAAATGAGAAAGATGATAAGTTTGGGGGAGTGTAAGTTTGAATTGAAAGGAAAGAGGAGAATAAAGGGTGAGAAAGGAAGACAATTAAGAAAAAACTGTGCTAAAGAAGGGGCAAAACATAAAACTGAGAAGTTGAAAAAGAAGAAAGTTACAAGGAGTGAGTTTTACCTTGTAGCCTACTGACCTTGAGCAATTAAGTCTTTAGGGGTGTTCTACACCTAGTGCCCTAATGCCAACTGGTATGAGAGCTATTGACTCAAAGCTTGTTAAGGGGTAGTATAAAGATTAAAAAGGTAAAACATTGCACCACTCCAAATCTAAAACAAAAAGATAGAAATAGGCTTTTGGAGCAGAATTGAAAATAGTAGTAGAAAATAAAATAAAAACAACAATAAGCTTCAGAGGAGGAAATGCAGAAAAATGCACTAGATCTGGTTTGGGGATGCTTGAAGGGCTAGTTTAGCAGAAAAATAGGAGGAGAAGTGAAGGCAAAGAGTTGAGAAAATGAATGCAGATTGGGTAAACTTGAGCCTAAAATGTCTAGTTATCTACCATGTACCTAGCCATACATTACAAGCTCAAAAGACCTATTTGATTATGAGGGGTGTGCTATGTCTACATTAGTGGAGAATAATATGACCAACAAGCCTATGAGACTTAAATTACTCTGAAAGAATATCACTCTGCAAAGTAACTCTGATAAAGCTACCTAATCTCGCAAATCGGCCATATGTTATTCAATATTACACCATATGAATACCACATCACATATTCATTTATTAACACAATGGCACGTTATTAAATATTAATCAAGTTTCACCAGAAATGAAGCTTAATTAGAGTTGATGTCACAACTGAAATGATACTAAGGCTTAAATGCTGATATGATTTAAAGAAATGAGTTAATTGAAAAATGACCTCAAAAATTGATTTTTATTGTTTGAGGACAAATAACTATCCTTTTCTTTGCTTGAGGACAAACAAAACTTTAAGGTTAGGGGAGTTTGATGAGTCTAAGACTCATCTATTTTTAAGTCCATTTTTCGAGTATATTTCAAGCTTAAAAGTTCATTTTAATGCAAAATTGTGGAGCTTTCACCCAAATTTTCTGTTTTGCAGAAACTTAAAGAAAATAAGCAGAATTCAACATAAAAAGGAGCATAAATCAACATGGTGCAAAGAAAGGGCCAATGTTGCGACATCGCTTTAGTAGGTTTTAGTGTTGCAACATTATATGGAGAAAGTTTTGAAACTATGGCTATGTCACAACATCAGCTGAAGAAGGAAAAGCAAAGAGATAACAATGTCGTGACATATCAACAACTCTAGCAGTCAAATTATGGCAGCCATCCAATGTCGCGACATCATAACAACCTGGCTACGACATTGCTTGTAGAGGAAAAGATTGAATCATTTGAATGTCGCGACATTGAATCAGAAATGTTGCGACATTAGCCAAAGCTTGAACATTGGAGACCTAAACATCATATGTCGAGACATCGGATCAGTAATGTCGTGACATTCAATCAAAGAAGCTTGAGTGATGAGACGAGTCAAATGTCGCGACATCACATAAAAACATTGGTAGAGTACTTCAGAGCAACATGATTCAATGTCGCGACATTAGAGCAAACATGTCACGACATCAGCTTAATAGATCAGACCTGCAAAGGCAATGTCGCAACATCAACAAGTGATCAATATGTCAATGTCGCGACATTAGATCAAAGCAGCTTGGATAGTGAAATCAGTACCATGTTATAACATCGAATAAATGTCGCGACATCAGCTACGACATTGGTAGAGGACTTCAGAACAACAAGATATGATGTCGCGACATCATAACAGTGTCTCGACATCAGCCTAAGGTGATCACAATGAACTTAAATGACCAATGTTGCAACATTAGATTAGAAATGTCGTGACATCAGGGCAAGTATGTACAAGCAAGGGCATCATTCAGCTATGTCGCAACATCAACTAAATGTCGCAACACAAGAATGGGAGTGTCGTGACATCGGAATTAATCTACAACAATGCATCTGTATGTTGTGACATCATCACTACAGGACTCATCACTGCAAACTGAGAATTTTTGATGTCGCGACATCAGCTGCAACCCACGACATTGACAACCCCGATGCATCTTATTGGTCACCGCTAAGTCCATGTAATAGAATTACCCGAATTATGCAAAAACTGGTCACCGCTAAGTCCATGCAATGCCCACATAATGTCAAATTGATGTTTTACCCTAATAAAATCCATTTAGTACTAGACATTTATAATTTCCTAAATTTCTTTGATTAGGTTAAATTGATTAGCACAATTGAATCATGAAATAATGAAATGGTCAAGGCCCCGGGTTAAATTCCAACTGTCACCATGGAAACCCTAGGTAAGACTTTTGCAAATTAGGTCTTAATCTCATTTCCCAACACAAAACAATTAGAAGAAACCATAATAATCTAGGATCTACATTAACCAACACTAACACCAACAGAAGCATATATTCACAAAAATATTCTAAAAATTATATAAATCAAGCATCAACTTCAACAATCAACCCTAGAGGATGTCTAGATATTCATTGTAGCCCTCAAATCCAATGAAATCATGTTTATTACAACAATAATAAAAAAGAGATGAGAAAAGAGCAAAGGTGAGAGATATAAAATAGCTGTGAGGTGAAAAAACCCTCAAAACTTTGTTGTAAGCCGTAAGAGGTCCTCTAGTAGGTTGAATTTTTTAAATCCGCTCCAAATCCGAAGTACAATGCTCAAAATCGAAACCCTAATGTGATTTTAGAAGAAGATATGAGAAACCCTAGATAGGTGTGTTCTCTCTCAAAGCTCGAACCCTAAAAACCTAAAAATGAGAGCTTAAATAGCTTCCTTGGAAAATGGGCCATGAACATAGCCTAAAAAAGAAAAGTTTTCTAAGCAACCTGATTGAAGGATGTCACGACATCAAGGATTATGATGTCATGACATCACTGCAACATGAAAAAAAATGTTGTCCAACAGGAATAACGATGTCTTGACGTCATAAGTACTGATGTCACAACATGGTTACATGTTGGATTCTCAAGATCTCTAATGGAGTTTGATGTCGACATCCATAGTGTTGATGTCGTGACATCACTAAAAGTTGATTCTTTAGTAGGGAAGTCTTGCTGTCGTGACATGGGCTCTGTAGCAGCAATTCTCCTCCATTCTTCATAGATTACACTCATTTTGCTTGCTTTTCGTTCATTATATGAAAAATATAACCCAAGAGGAGATTTAGCATAAACTTGATTAATCAAGGTGTGAATTTAGCATCGAAATCTCAAAATACGCAAGAAATACATGCTATAATGCTAACATAATTCACACCTAATAGTATAGTAGCAGTTTGTTCTCGATGCAACTATAACAACTTATTTAGTTGCAATTAATTAATTCTCGCGGCTAAAGGGCTGGTGAGAATTTTCTTCCCCACATGAATTGAAAAAAACGTCACAAGATGTATTTTTCAATTATGGTTTTACTGACCTTGGCTAAAAGTATGCGGCTATATCTCATTTTTCTTGTAGTTCTATATTTATCTTTTTCATGAAGCTGAATTTATCAACATCCTAACTTCATATCAAAATTTGAAAAGATTAAAGCATTATGAAGACAACTGATAATGTCTCCTTATTAGGTGTTGGATACCTTATCCATTTGAGGACCTTATCAAAAGGCTTGTTGTTTAGTACAAGTTCAGCAACACCTATTTCAATCTCTTAGGAATTTTGAACACGAAAAGCTTCAATACTCCATGAACAATGGCTTTCTCTTATTAAGCTTTTGTGTAATAGGTCTTGGATTTTTCTTTTGAAATATTCAAACATTTCTTGATTCATTTGAATGGGTCTTGCTTTATTTTGTATTTGACTCTCATGAAAGCTATCTACACAAGGTAGAGAAACCTTATGTTTTTTCCTATTTCATAACTCATTAAAAATAGAAAAATATACCACCGAACATGTAGGTGAGATGGTTGGGATCTCTCCTAGCTTAACCAGAGGTCTCGAGTTCGACCCCTGGGAATGCAGCTGTATTCTGTGGTAGAGCTTTATTTCTCTTGTGGTCCATCTTGGCTCGAATGGGGATTCGTCTGGGTGTGGTAATACTTAAATGGGTCTTTCGTGTGTGCACGGACTCGCTCAAGACACCTCATGGCTTGACAAAAAATAAAAAATAAAAGAATATAATTCCATTTCTATTTGTCCTTCAACTCGATAATCTTATTTTCACTACAAGAAAATTTTCCTATTAATTTAGATTTCTACTGATTGGAGGTTCTCTTCAGTCTTTGATAAATGTACTTTTTTAGATGTTTCATATGTTGTTTCTTCTTTGTAATTAGTTTTATTTATTTTTCTTTGTCACGATCATGGAGAATATTTAATTTTTTGAGTTTGATGTTGCTTATGAATTCAAAACAAGTGTTTGATCATTATGAGTAGTAAGAATGCCTTCTTTTTGTATAGTAAAGGAACATAATAGGGCCAACAAAGGAGTTCTTAAGATTATTTCTTCTTGTATATGTTTGACAAGTAGAAAAGATGTTTTGAAACAAATAATGTCTTTGCATGTGTGCCGTTGAGATCTTTGATGAGTATCAAATACATTCATTTTATCCCCATATTTTAGTTAGACTTATGCATGTTGTTAGTATTTAAATAAGTGCTCTAATGCCTTTTTGTTCGTATTTACATATAGGTACAATCCCGAGACATAAAGAGCAATATGAAGGGGAAAGATGCTGAATTAGAGCAAAAAGAGGAGAAGATGAAAAATTGTTATTTGCCAACCTCCCACCGCGACGTTGGTTCTCCACGTCGCGACATCACCATGCACTCACGTAGCGATGTGTGAGCCACAACTTCGCGACGTGGCTGAGGTTTCAAGCCAAGACACCCTACACATCACGACGTCAAGTCGTGACGTCACAACGTCACCTGCAGCCCAACACTTATATTCAACCCTTTTTGGCCCATTCTCAAGAAGCCTATAAGAATGACACGTTTTAGGGTTTTGAGAGGGAGATAGAGAACAAGAATAAGAGTCCCTAGGATTTCTAACTCTAGGGCGCAACTCTCTTGGGAAGAAGGAATATTGAAGAAGAGGAAAAGGACATTCTTTATGTTTTCTCTCCTTTATTTAGTTGTATCCCTCTTCTCCATGAACTGATTTCATTTTTTAAGGTTTTGGATGTAGTTTGATTATGATTTATGTATTTGAGCAGTTATTTTCTTTTTATTTAATATTTGAGGCACATTTCTATTAAATTTTATATTCTGTTGTTCATGCTTGTTGATGATTAATTACCATTAACATGATTTATGGTGAATGTGTCCAAGTGAACATTGCATGTGCATTTAGGGGGGTAATAGCCTCTGTAGGAATCTCTCTACTGGGCGTGGCTCACCCTTTATGGGAAAACATTTCAGGTGCAAGGTATACACCGATGGACAGCTCTCATTCGGGAGAGGTTGAAGAAAGTTGACTTGTGGATGGTGTAGTTCTTTTTGTAAAAACTTTGGAAGGAATTGGTTCTAGGATATTCCTGTGTATGTAATAGAGTTTGTGATTAAACTCACAATAATATGTTTTGAAAATAACATAAAAAGTTTATTGAATGTGGCTAAACGGATCTCTAAATGGGATTTGACAGTGTGGTATTGAGACACACGATATCAATAGGTAATTCTGACCCTCGCTTCACAGCATGGTGTTAGGGCGTAGGTATGTGATTAATTAGGACTTGATGAATGGATCCTAATTAATGGGATTAGACAAATAAGTATAATTTCAGATATACAAGTATCCACGAGTATTTCCGCTAAAGAAGTCGACTAAGAATAACGAACCCTTGAGTTTTTAGGGTGTCACAGCTTAGTATCAAAGCATATGTATGTGATTACCTAAGGCTTGATAAGATGGGTTTAGACCATTGCTTGCGATTGCAAAGGCTATGTCACACTACATGGTCAGATAAGTCAGGTGGAATTATATACATGGTGATATGTATATAGTACTGCTAATGCTGTGTGAATGATATACATGGCAACGTGTATATAGGTAAAGAGGAACACTAGGGTGAGAACACATAACCTTAGGGGTTTAGGAAAAGAACAAATTGGATAGTTTAGGATCTTGAGGGTTCTAAGCACTACTTGTTAGACAAGGAGAGAAATCTCGACATTTAAACTTGAGTACCATTCTTGGATACCATGAATACTCTCTTGCTATTTGACACATGTAAATGGCTAGCCAAGGAAGAGGACGTCGAGGTGGTGGGTGGAGCAATAACCCCGACCATAGGCCCTGACCTGAAGCTATAGAGGCTATTGGTGCTGCGACTCTCTTATTGCACGAGGGCGGCTGTGTGTTGCCACCATTGCAGGTAGTACAGCTAGAAGGAGGGTTAAAGTAATCTCGAGAGGGTTCAAGGCACACCATCCTCTAACCTTTAACAGAGGAGGGCACCCAATGGTAGTTGATCATTGGTTCAAATTCGGAAAAATTATGGAAGCTATGAGATCACCTCAGGTTGCCACTAAGATAAAGCTAGCTTTATTCCTGGCTAGAGGGAATCCAGTGTGGTGGGATTGGGTGGCTTGAGGGACTTGGAGGCAATGACATGGGTTGCGTTTCGTGAGCTCTTCATGGGCAATTCCCAGCATCTGCTCAATATGAAAAAGCTCGGGAGTTCTTGGAATTGAGACAAGGAACAATGACAGTGCTTGAGTACGTGGCTAAGTTCACAAAGTTAGCCCATTTCTTTGATGAATGTAATGGCCACAGATATGGCCAAGGTTAGAAAAATTTGAGAAATGGTGAAATTGTCCATCAGGGGTAGGTGTGGGACTTCTTCTGAGACTTGGACTCGATAGTGAGCGCATAGCCATTGAGATAGAGGTGGAAGATGCATGGAGCATCCGAGATGCTTGTGTTGTAAAAGATAAGAGGAAGGAGAGTCAACCTTCTTCTTCTGGCTCGGGAAGAAGCAGAAGACTTCTGCTCCGCAAGGGTTTTAGGGATAGGGCCATGGCTATCAAGGCCAAGGCTAGGGTCGATCATCTCCAGGTGGCAGATATTTCAGGGCTTACAGCCAGCTAGGGTAGGGGCCATGTTACCATTGCCATCAGCCTGGACATTTGAGGTGGGATTGTCTTCAAATGAAGGAATCCCAGAGTTATGGGACACCTCAGTCCCAATCATCAGGAGGACATACACAGACACAGTTTGTTCCTCCTTACCCATATGGGCGGGAGGCGGTGTCAATCGCGGGCCTTTGCACGCCAGCCTCTGCCAGCGGTCGAATTCTAGATGGGTGAGGGCGGGGGTCGGGGTCGAGCCGGTGCTCTGGCTGGAACTTTAGAGGACCGAGGGCATGTCTACGCCATTACACCATAGATTGAGATTGCATATAAGTCGGTTATTCAGGGTATGTTTCTACTCTTGAGCCTATGGGCAAGAGTATTGTTTGATTATGGCGCATCTCATTCCTTTGTTGTTGCATCATGTGTGAAAGAATTGGGCTTAAAGGTCGAAACCTTGGAAGAGCCGTTACATGTGTATTCTCCCCTAGGAACTAGGGTGAGAATTGATCATATATGTTGAGATTGTGAGTTAGAGATCTAAGGGATTCTACTCACTGTGGACCTTAGGGTCATGGACATGTCGGAGTTTGATGTCATCCTTGGAATGGACTGGCTAACAGCACATCGGGTCATCATTGATTGTGATAGTAAGAGGGTTACCACCTACACACCAGGTGGTAGTCACTTTATATTTCAAGGGGATAAGCATTACCCTAGACCATGTACGATTCTAGATGGCATGGATAGTTGCAGGGTTGGCTAGCAAGCCTTACCTTGGAAGATGAGTCGAGGAGCTTGAGGAGTTGGGTCACACCTTGGGTAGTTTCACAGTGTATGAAGATGGTTTTCGGAGCTACTTACAGGGATTACCTTAGCATGGGATTACAGACATTTATCAAAATTACACCACTGTGTAACTACTATATTTCATAGAGTGGCTGTTCAGGAACTCAAAGTCCGATTACTGCAGAGTGTTGGACAAAGGGTTTTATTGGGCACTTCACCTTAAGGAGCTTAGGTTACATTTGCTAAGAAAGTGAAGACCCTTGACACATAGATTATCAGCGGTTAGATAGGGTTACCATAAAGAATAGGTACCCTTCTTGGGGATATTATTGATCGATTGAGGGACTAAATCTACTGAAGATATTTGCACCCGATTAAGGAGTGAAGCATCTTTGGGATGGCGATTTACAGCGATATGGGCATTTTGGGGTTCACGGTGATGCACCATTTGGGTTGGCGAATGTGGCATTCATGGATCACATAGGGTATTCCAACCCTATTTAGATCGGTTTGTTGTGGTCTTCGTTAACGACATCCTGATCTACTCCAAGTCGGAGGAGAAGCATGAGGATCATTTGAGGATTTTCGAGGCATTGAAACATATCAGTTGTATACAGTAATAAATAAGACTTTTGCTTATAGGTGAGATTCTTGGGTCATGTGGTATGAAACCCAGATTGTCCCAGTGGACCGGAGAAGGTTAATGATTATGGGTTGGGAAAAGAGGCTGAAGTGGGTCTTCAAGGTACGTAATTTGCTCTTAGGATTGAAAATTATTCTGGGAGGTCATGAGGACTTCTCAGAAACCAGTTTCGCTATGAGTGTTGGAAGAGGTTAAGTTGAGTGGAATAGCTGAGGGCATTCTAGGAATTGAAAAGGAGGCTTACTTCAGCTCCTATTCTAATAGTCCCAGAGGGAGGAGAGGTACACAGTGTATTGTGATGCCTCGAATGACGGACTGGGATGTGTTTTGATGTAGTCCGGAAGGGTTATGGCTTATGGTTCTCGGTAGTTAAAGAATCACGAGTAGAATTACCCTACGCATGATATGGAGTTGGCAGCCATTGTCTTTGCCTTGAAGATATGGCGCCACTACCTGTATGGTGAGCAGTTCGAGGTGTTTTAAGACTACAAAAGTCTGAAATATATCTTTACTTAGTGGGACCTCAATATGAGGCAGCGTAGGTGGATGGAGTATTTGGAGGACTATGACTTCACTTTGCATTACCATCCCTGTAAAGCAAATGTGGTGGCTGATGCGCTCAACCGATAGTCACTTGGAGTATTGGCTGGTATATCTTCAGAAATTAGTGGATAACAGTTTATATAATATGATTAGTTTATAGAATGATGTGACTCGAGGTATTTTAGGGGAGTTTAGTGGCTATACCTTCCTTAATGAGCAAGGTGATTAATCTGGGGATGAGCCCAGTGTGTCCATCAGGGGGATCAGGGTATAGTTAGGTATAAGTGGCAGAAGGCTAGGCTATTCACCGGATAGTAGTCTTGATGTAGGGAAGGTTGTGGTTCCCGATCGACATATTCTGAGAGGGAATGCTCAGCTGACCCTTATATAGTTTTGATGTACATCCAGGTGGCACGAAGATGTACCATGATTATCGTCGCCAGTATTACTGGAATGGAATGAAGAAGCACGTTGGGGATTTTGTTCATCAGTATCTCACATGTCAGTAGGTAAAAGCTGAATACTAGTGGTCGGCAGGGTTACTCCAACCATTGGAGGTAGCGGAGTGGAAGTGGGAGAACGTCATGATGGATTTTGTGACTCACTTGCCACGGACATTGCGAGGGCATGACGCGGTGTGGGTGATTGTGGACCGGCTCACAAAGTAGGCACACTTTTTGGCTGTGCAGATAACCTTCACTCTAGAGGAATTCTGTAAGTTATACATACGAGAGATTGTCCAGTTGCATGGAGTGTCAGTCTTTATAGTATCGGACTTGGATCCCAGGTTTACAGCTCGTTTTTGGGAGAGTTTCAAGAGAGCCATGGGGACACATATGATTTTAAGCACTGCTTTTCATCCCCAGACGGACAGTCAGTCAGAGAAGACCATCTAGACGTTAGGGGACATGCTACGTGCATGTGTCCTGGCTCTTAAGGGTGGCTGGGAAGAGCATTTACCCTTGGTAGAATTCGCCTATAACAACAATTATCAGGCGAGCATACATATGGCACCTTATGAAGAGCCTTTATGAAGTAACGTATCGATCTCTAGGTTTGTTGAGGAACGGAGGTGGGAGAAAGATCCTCCATAGGTCCAAATTTGGTAAAGGAAACCTCAGAGAAGATGGACTTGATACGAAACGTCTTCTCACGACCGGGCCAGACGGAAGAGCTCGTCCGTGAGCGACGAAGCGACCTCTAGAATTTAAGGTTGGTAATCACGTCTTCTTGAAGGTGATGCCTAAAAGAGGAATGGTTAAATTTGGTAAGAGAGGAAAGTTGTAGCCGAGGTATATCGGGTCATTCTAAATACTCGAGATGGTAGGTACAATTGCTTATCGGTTGGCTTTATCGCCGAGCTTATCTAGTGTTCATGTGGTATTCCATGTCTCCATGCTCCGGAAGTGCACTCCAGATCCGACTCATGTAGTGGATTGGGGTGAGCTTGTTGTTGATGAAGATGGAACCTTTGAGGAAGGATCAGTACGTATCATGGATAGCCGGGATCAGGTTTTGCGACGTAATACCATGAGGCCTAGGCGTGAAGGGTGTTGTGGGCAGGAGTAGAGGAGGCAACATGGGAACGTGATGACACGATGCGTGCCACTTATCCTTTCTTATTTGAGGATCAAGGTACGTTGTTTAGTCATTTAATAATAAATTAACAGTTACATATGCATGTGATTGTATGTATATGTGTGTGTAAATTTTAGGGACGAAATTCTTTTAAGAGGGGAAGAATGTAAAGCAGGAAGAATTTGAACTTTTACAGAAAAATAGGCAAGCAGTAAATTACATTTCTGATGCAGGTTGAAAGCCTACAAATTCTCTAGATCTCGAATGATGAAATAGACCTCACTGTTGGATTCGTCTCGCAAAATCTAGTTACCAAGACGTATTTCGTTGAATTCCAATATGGTAGGATTTTTCACGATTTTGGGGTGGGAACCCACAGTGGTGGGTGACGCATGGCTTGACGCCATGCCGTGTGGAGAATATCCCGACCTATAAAGGGGATCGATGGAGGAAAGATGGAGAAGAAGAAGAGAAGAGGGAGAGAAAGGAAGATCGTGGCTTCTTCCTCTGATTTTGATTCATTTGTCCCGGGTTGTCGGGCGAGAGTTAAGTCCATCTACTTTCGTGAAGGCTATGCTTCAAGAGGTAGGGATTCTTTTTAATTTAGTTTATTTCCATCCTAAGGGGACTAGTTTTCGGTATTGATTTTGGGATGGAAATTCCGGACCGAGGTTCAGGACTGTCCCATGGCCGTGTGGGGCCGGATGTGTGGCCTAAGTATGGCATGTTTGTGGCTGGTTTGGGCTGATCTTGGGGTAGATATGATTGTTCTATGCCCGGTGTTGCATGTTTGTGGCTATGATGGATGTATGTATGGATTGCTTTGTGGGCATCTCTTATGCGCGGTGGTCGTGAACCAAGTTGTCTTTACTTGCTTTTGATTGACTTGCTTGATGATAATTGTTGATTGAATGTTGATATATGAACTCTAATATATTGACATTGAGATGAACCGTTTGGAAATTTTATGTCTTTGATATAATTGTCCATGATATATGATAATTGTCCATATGGCATGCATTACATATGTGACAGGAAATTGACTTACAATGGCATAATGCATTGCATATGCACTGAGCATCGCATTCACGGGTGTAAGTGCATGGTGTCATCACACACGATCCTTGGTGGTTGATGAGTGGGCTCAATAGGTTGAACGAAGTTCAGCAAAGTTTCCTTGTTCCTAGAGTATGAAATTATGCCATCACACACCATCCTTGGTGGTTGATGAGTGGGCTGATATATTGCTTGAAGTTTAGAGGAGTTCATTTGTTGTAGAGCATAGCTTGTGTTGGGTGTATTGTAAACGGGGATAGATGTCATTTCGGGTGAAAGACCCAGTATTTTTGGTTATCATATGTGTCCAATAGTGGCAGAGTGAAAGTGTAGGAAGGCGTTGGCTTCTTTGTGAGACCGAAGTCGCCCCTACCCACAGACACATGTTTTGTTAATAAAATGATCCTTGGAGGTTAAACATCCAGTAAGTTTTGATTTCTAAAAACTTGATTTTGTTTCAAAGTAATCATTGGATGAAATTCATCGAAAATGGATGTTATCACTCATTGGCTATGCATTGTGTGATGGGAGTCTGTGATAACTCGGGTTTTTCATGCATCGAGTGAGTTTCATCTCATTTCATGACATGACATGTAGTATTCCATTAAGGTTGCATCATTCTATTGAAATGTTAAGATATGTGTGAATGTGTCTAAGTGAGCATCGAATGTGCATTTAGGGGAGTAATAGTCTCTGTAGGAATCTATCTACTGGGTATGGCTCACCCTTTATGGGAAAACATTTCAGGTGCAAGGTATACATCGGTGGACGGCTCTCATTTGGGGCCGAGAGGTTGAAGAAAGCCGACCTGTGTCTGGTATAGTTCATTTTGTAAAAACTTTGGAAAGAACTGGTTCTGGCATATGCCTGTATATGTAATAAAGTTTGAAATTAAACTCACAGTAATATATTTTGAAAATAACATAAAAAAATTATTGAATGTGACTAAACGAATCCTGGTAAATGGGATTGGACAGTGTGATATCGAGACATACGATATCCACAAGAAATTCTAACCCTCGCTTCTAGCGTGGTGTCGGGCATTAGGTATGTGTGATTACTGGGACTCGATGAATGGATGAGATTGACTGACATGGGTACTGCCATCACGGTATCAAGGGCATTTCCGTAGTTGACGGTTTCAATGGACCCTTGGGTTTTTAGGGTGTCATATATACATTGTATTTTATAATTTTAGTATAATTTTAGCATTTTTTTATTTTTCGATCGATTAATAACCCGATACCATAGTTTTTGTACTTTATAAACCAAAACCCGAAATGTTTTGTATTAAATAAAATCGATGAGCTGATCGGTTTGGTTAACATTTTTTTTTCGATTCGGTCTCTATTTGGTTTTTTTATTGGTTCGATTTCTTTGAGTTTTTTCTCACCACTAGTTCTAATCATGGACAAAAAAAAATTGGAAATATCGATGGATCGACACGATATTAGGGACCTAAAGTCGATCAAAATAAAGTCGTCCAAATAACGAGAATATTGGCCAAGATTCGAAATATCATAATCATATTGCGTTTGCAGAACATGCGCGAATAGAGGGAAAACATCACCGAAACAATCGCCATAAAGTCGGCGATATATCGTCGATTTCACCGATATATCAATGACAAATCGACGATATATCACCGATTTTTTTTTAAAAAAATCGAAATAGAAGACCCAAACATTCCGTAGAAAATTGAAACATAAACCTAAACATTCTACAAAAAAATCGAAACAGAAACTCGAAACCCAAACCTTCTGCAAAAAATCGAAACAAAAGACCCAAACCTAGCTTCTACAAAAAATCGAAAAAGAAGACCCAAACCTTTTGCAAAAATCGAAACAAACACAAAACCATGGAAGATGAAGAGCCAAACACAAAACCATGGAAGTAGTAAGTTGCAAGCATTAAACTTCAATAATGTCTGCTTGGAGAAGAGAAACTGCCCCATCTGATGATCGATCAGACTATTATCTAGTGCAACAATGGAGGCCTCTTTTCACTCCTTTAGGTAAATATGGAATGCCCCTACAAAAGGATTTATGTGATTTGTTTACAAAAGTGAAAGTATTTTGTTTACAAGGGATCACACCTACCAAGTAGTCACATATTAAATAGCGGACGGTATAAATTTAGCAACACTTTTCCCTCATAATCATCTGTTATAGGAAATGGATGATATGTACCTTCAAGTTGTCAATTATATCCTTTATGGAAATGACAAACCGTTTCGAGGAATTTCTAATACAAGTATTCAACTAGTTTGGACTTGATTAGTATTGAATTGGTACCAAAAAAACAAAAGTTCTTCTATCGAAAATACCCATGCTTCTCTCTTTCTTGTTTGTCTAATCCATTAGACAATCCCTAGCTTTTCCCCAACTGATTTGGGGGCGATTATAAAATTAATTGCATTGTGAAAAAGCTTTATTTTTAAGATATAGTATTAAAAATAAGAAAAAATAATTTATTTTTATTTATAATTATTGAGAAAGATTCTATCGGATATAAGTTATTTTTATACAATTCTCCTTCTATTTCGTTTTTATTAAAATATTGTCCATTTAAATTAAATTAAATTCAAAAAATTCAAACCCTAATGACTGTCAAAAATAGTTCAAACCCTTATAAAAAACGAAAACATATTTGTAATTAACATTTTTTTTTAAATTGTCTTGAAAACATAAAATCAATATTATAATGAAATGTTATTACGAACATTGCCTCCAATAAGTGTATTTTTATTTATTTATATCATTTTTACACTTTTTAAAAGTATTTTCATAAAGTATTTTTGTTAATTTATGTTTTACCGATATTTTTGTTAAAATATTCATCGATATTTTACTATTATTTCCGATATATCCATGAAATCTAAGTATCGATATATTCGTGTTTATTAGAGTTATTAAACAGTCTCCAACCCATTTTAGGGTTCTGAATTTCACTTGAGTTGAAATTTGTCAGCGCATTTTAATCGATTTAATTCGATCAGTCAACCCGACCCATGCGGGTTGTAGGCCTATGAACTCAGCAGATAAACCATAAAAATATTAAAAATTAATTTTACCATTGTCGTTCTTTAAATAAAAATAAATAATATAAATATAAAATAATTAATATATAAAATGATTGAGTTTAAACAATATAATAATAGTATTAAACAATAAATAAATAATGCTAGAAAAATATTATAACCAGTATCCAAATTAGCTTAGTTAAATAGTAAAGCGATAAAGTAACGACAATAACATATATGAAAAACAACTTCAAAGTATCGAATGAAATCTACATTACTATCTTATATAATCTTCATTCTCATCCTCATTGTATTCAATAATAACATGTGATTCCACATTATAAATATGTATATCGTTGAGTTATCATCATCTATTAATTAATTTAGAATGTTAACAACATAAATTTCATTTATGTTTGGAATAAAAAAATATTTTTTCCAAAATTGCATCTCAACAGTATAATAATGAAATATCATATTTGTTTGAAAATCTATCTTGCTAAAAGATATAATCATATTAGAAATTAATATATAATTTTTGTTAATTATTTTAAAAATATAAGCACTAATTTAAGTAATAGGTAATGTTTAAAATATCACGATAATTTAGTTATTAAATTTAATTTAATTTATAAACCTTGAAATATGACTTTATTTTATAAAAGCATATATGATTAAATAAAATTTAAAGGATAAATAAAAAAATGAAATTGTAAATATTTAAATAGGATTAATGAGATAAATAAAAATATATTTAACATTAAAGCGCGATTTATTTAATTCTTGTCAAACAATAGAGTTTGCTTGAGAAAGATTTCAAAGAGATGTATTCTTCTAAGCAGGCGTATAGATACAATTACATCATAAAAATTAGGTCCTAAAGAGGAAAAGCAAAATTGTTTCTATATACATATACAAAATTGGTCAACTATCATAATTTCTAGGATTAATTACACAAATTGTTTCTATATCTATATACAAAATTGGTCAACTATCATAATTTCTAGGATTAATTACACAAATTGTTTCTATATCTATATACAAGATTGGTCAACTATCATAATTCTAGGATTAATTCTGAATCAATCCTAATATTGCGTGCGGCTCAATGAGACACTCCCCTCCAGTTGGTGCATGATGTACATATCTTGCCAACTTGTCAATTATGCCATGAAACACACTTCCACGAAGCGCCTTTTGAGAATATCGGTAGTGACTCTCGGATTGAATAAATAGGTGTATAATCTTTCATCAGGTTCTCCTTGATGAAATGGCGATCAACCTTCAACATGTTTAGTCACGATCTATGTTGAGCGAGTTTTGTGCGATTTGGTCATTTGCCTTATTATCTGATAGAATTCATAGGTGTATATTCGATCCCGAGTCCCTCATTATATTCCTTATCCATAACATTCATACACCGCAGGCCATACCTCGAAATTAAACTGACGCAGTCTTTGTTACTATACGCTTCTTGCTTTTCCAGTAGCCCAAGTTACCTTCCCGCAAGTAAAGTAATCAGATGTGGACCTTAGTTGTTTGATCGCTTACCCGATCGATCTTGTGTATCCTTCTAATGTTAGAGATGCCATTTTTGAGAACAACGAGCCTTTTCTGAAGCACTCTTTAAGTATCTTAAGATCAGATGGCTTGCTTCCATATGTTCTTCACTTTCGGTTTGTCATGGCCTTTCGCAACGCTCCACGACATATAAGTATATGCGGCGTGTGATACGTGGGTGTCTTCCAACTAATCGTCTGACCCTTGTCTGTGGTAAAATTAGAGCTTATAGATTCATTTCCATGAGGCGTCTCTTGGTTTGCAATCAAGCATTCCGGTTTCGGTTAGAGATCCTTATATTTTACGGCTGGCAAGACTCCATGTTTCCTATCTTGCTACTCAATTCCAAAATATTAAGTTGCGAGATCCTTCATTTCAAATTTTATTCTGTCTCTCTGTAAAGCTTTCATTTGCATGGGTCATCTCTGTCAAGACCATATATCAACATACACAATTAAAACATTACTTTCCTTAACATGTTTATAAACGAAAGTGTGATCTGAGTTACTTCTTTATAGCGAACTCCTTCATTGTAGTCGAATCTCCCGAACCATGTTCTAGGTGATTGTTTATTATTACATTACAATGACTTTTAATTCTGAGACTTCACCTTTACATGAAGAACCATTTTTAACTCAGATTGGTAGCTCATATAGACCTCTTCTTCCGTCTCCATTGAAGCATTTTTCAACATCAAATTCTGAGACGGTCTCGATTTGTGCCAGCATAGATATAAGAATCACGGTGTGATCTTAGCCCTTTGGTGCGAAGTATCACGATAGTCTGTCCCATACCTTTGCGCATATCGCCGCTAATTCGAGCTTTATAATATCAATACTTCCATCTAGTTTGAGTTTCAAGTGAGACACCCATCTGCATCAATTGGCTTCATTCCTTTAGGCGGTAGAACAAGTTCGAGTGGCATTCTTTGTAGAGCCTCCATCTCTTCGCGCTTCAACGCTTTCTCCATTTTCGACGCCCAATGCATCATGCACACACAGAAATAGAACGTGGCAATTTTGATTAAACAGAATGTGTATATGATTTAGTCAACCTACGATGACACATAAATAAGTAATCGTATTTGGTTCGCTTCGTAGGATCGTTCATACTGCTTTTTCGAACTCCCTATTCAATCTTTGGTGTGGATATCTGTGAGCCGTATTTTCTCAGAACATATGCTCTATTAATTCTCCAAACACAGATCACACTTACTCGGCGGGAGGTTCATTCAGGTTGATTCTTCGCCAACGGTAGATGGGGCAACTCGAGGTATCGTAGATTCACTCCCGCCCATGATCGCGGATCATAGCCTCACAGACAACATGCTTAAAAATGTCTATCCACCTTTTCCAACTCAAAACTCATCACTTCCACCACTCTCATGAATACTTCATCCTCAATAAACTCATCACCTCCACCATTGTCTTCACTTCTTGAGCTTCTCCCCAAGAGAATGTTTAGAGACTCGAGTAATAAGGCTCTAATTTCTGAAGAGGCATCTGTGAGTCACATGTAGCTTTGCCGTGTGGATCATGGACCTATATCCTTTTGAAATTCGCAGTAGCCAACAAAAACATCGCTGGCATTACGGATCAAGTTTATTTCAAGATTTTCAGGATGTGAACATATACCTAGCATATCTAAAACTCCTGGTTCAAGATTCTAAGATGGGGAATTGAAAGTAAGGATTGTAAATTCGCTTCGAGGAGTTTGAAAGTCTATTACTTCTGAGAAGGTGTTCTGGCTGGATGAGGTAGGCAACAGATTTCACAAACTTCACCCCAATAAACCGAGGCACAACCATGCCGAAGAGGAAGCACGCACTACCTCCAAAAGTTGTCTATTCTTTTCTCCTTCCAATCCATTTTGTCAGGAGCATGTGTGCATGAGGTCCGATGATGAATTTTATGGGAGCCAAAAATTCCCGAGAGAGGCAACTATAAACTGCAAGCATCTACTGTCGGTTGCCAAACACGACCTGCTGATACTAAAGAGTCATTTTGTGAAAATTCGAATGCTACACATCACTTTTTTTAATAAGTAGGGACACCCAAGTCATTCTAAGGCATTCATCAATAAATGTCACAAAGTAACGAGCTCAGATATAGAGGGAACTCATAGACCCCAAACATCGTGAGTGAATAACTTCAAAGGTTTTGAACTTTATTCGTACTGCGAATAAAATACGCGGCTCTCTAGCCACCACAAGTGTCACAATGAAATTCCCTATCATTCAACTCGAAAAGTTATCAGGTTGTACTCTTTAAGATAACCAAAAGAAAGATGTCCTAATCTACGGTACATAACCATATAGTCGCCGAGCCTCGTTTTTACCGCTAGTTTGATTCGCTGACTGATTTTCTATCCCATTCTCGGCAACCTTAAGTAGTAAAGTTCGCTTCACAACACCATAACCAAGAATCGGAGTGAATGTCTTGAAAGACACAAATGAGGGCCAAAAAGTTACAAGATAAGCCAGAGTCATAATTCGCCATCGTACAAAAGGTTGTATTCAAGAGAGATGGAACAACAAGGACAAGATCTAATGTGAGAGTATTAGACAAGACACGCGTACAATGCGCCGTCATCATCCTTCCCAAGAATAGGAGGTGCTACCATCGCGGCGGGAAATAATCTGATCGAGAAGAAGGAGAATAGATTTTAACCGGTCAGAGTCCCATCGTCATGTGATCTGGACACTTGTATCAATAATCCAAGTTCTATTCGAAGTTGCGTAAAATACGATGCTTTACCAATACACCGGATGGGCAACATTTGCAAGAGGGGCAATATGATTTTCTTCCGAACATGTCATCATACTTTCCAAGAATCTTTTACGAGGCTTCTTTCGAGAAGTCCCACTCACTCGAACTCACAAAGCAGCCTTACGAGGGTGATCTGCTTCGAGGAAAATATGATATGATGTGGCTGCAAACTTTTCAAAGATCAAGCTCAGCCCGATACTCATGTAAACAACAGAGTTTCGCAGAAGATTTTGAAAGATGTATTCTTCTCTAAAACAGGCAATATATATATACAATTACATCCTAAAAATTAGGTCCTAAAAAGGGAAAACAAATTGCTTCTATATCTATATACAAGATTGGTCAACTATCATAAATTTCTAGGATTAATTACCGAATCAATATAATATTGCGCATACCATGCATACAATTCTAAATTTTCATACAAGATTTTTTAAATATTAAATTATCATATAAATTATATTAAAAAGATAAATTTAGAAATTGAAAATAAAATAGTTTTTTTTTTATAACTAATCACTAATTACAGCATAGTATCTGTCCCCACTAGGAATCAAACTCTTGCCGGTGTCATGACACGAAGTACTCTGAACCAACTGAGGTACAGGTCCTTGGCAAAATAAAATAGTTAAAACAGCGAAGTTTAATATATTAATTATATATTATAATAATAATAATTTTTAAAACCCCTATGCTACAAAAGAGATAGCCAAAATATCAAATTTTATAGATGGATCCTTGAAAATTTCAATCACTTAGCTAGTTACTTAAAAAAATTAAATAAAAAATTTGGATCAATCGGGCTAACCCAGGCCAAACACACATAGGCCATGGGCCCGTATCAATTGACCTAGCTTATTCTCGCTTTAAATTTGGCTAATCCAACCCTTAAAAAATTCGGAATAAAATGGGCTAGTGTTTATGGATATTTTGATATTTGGTTGTAACAACTCTTTGAACCCTAAAATCAAGTTTGATCAAGATAAGGTAAATATGATAATTGATTAATTAATCAACTTAAAAACATGCAATGATAATTACAATAACGAGGGATGCATAAATAAGCAATTTCACACATAATATATGGCATATTATGTCACATAAAATATGACATAAATAAGCAAGCAATGATAATTACAATTTTGGGGTCTTATCCTCCACCATTTCTTTGTCATATGTTATCTGCAGAAGCTAAATAATATATGACTATTTCTTCCTTTAAAAAAAAAAAAAAGCAATTTCACACATATCACTAAATAAGACAAAAACGGTTATCAATTAATAAGATTAGCTCCATGAAAAGAAAGTATCATGTATCCTGGACCTCTGTTAAGGCCTAATTTATTTTCATGGATTAATTCTCAAAAATTCCATCTTTCTAATGATCATGAGGAAGGTATCTAGAAAATTTGAAGGAATTCCATTAGTTTAGAATTTAGAGAATATATTCATGTTTATTGAAAAAGTGAGAAAAACAAGAAAAGGTTATTAAGAGAGAAATTGCACCCTAGAGGGAAATGACACCAAATGCTTTATTAAAATTGAATTTTATTTTCACTTTAAAATAAAATACCACTAAAAACAATACTACTATTTGTAGTAATTTTTTTAGAAAGTGATGTGACCATGTTGATTGAGTGGGTTGGGGCGATTGAGATTGTTCAACTATCACAATGCTTGGATAACAAGTTCTCTCTCTTCTAAGGAAAGGTTTAATTTTGTTCTCCTTTCCTAGATGAGGATAATGAGAAGTAGTATTTTGTAAAGCAAGAAACTTCTTATTTCAAATAATGTTATTGTTGAAAATTTGAAAAAAGCTTCAATTTTTAGAAATACAATATCAATCTTTTAAACTTTTAAAAGCCTGCCTATTTTAAAGCATGTTTTATAAATGAAATTTTATCACCTTCATGCCTTTCCATTTTCTTGTGCTAAATGTAAGAGAAAGACAATAGAGAGGAAAAGTATGAGAAAATAATGAAAATAGAGTTAAATTATTAATATAAAGATTAATTAAATAATTCGATAATATTTAGTTCCTAAATAAATTTATTTATATTTAATTTTCTTTGAGATTTTCTATAGACAATCAAACATAAAAAAATTTATTTTCAAAACATTTTTTTCTTTTCTTTAATACTTATGGAACCAAACACACTCTAGAGAAACATCTTATAATAAGAAAACAAAAAGAAAAGGAAGACAAAAACCAAAAAGAAAAAAGAGACATGAAGGAAGAAGAAACAATATTCTAAAGGGTTCGGCTATAAAAAACTTCAATGATTATTCGTTCGTCGGAATCATAAGTTAAAATTTTGGTAGATAGGGATCCCATAAAAACTTCTTTTAAGGAATGGGCCGACCAGTCATTTCAACAATAGCTATGGGCCCCCGATAACTACCACTGACCGAACCCATATGTTAATGCTCACGATCGATAGTCATATACTGCTGATTGGAGGAGATCTCCCGAAAAGTATTTAGTGCTCCTTTCGGGCAACTCTCGCTAGATAGCGATTTTAACTCGGGGAATCGTTGCATTAAAATTTCGGTCTCGGTAAAAAACACCGCTCTCATATGAAAAATAAGTTTTTTTAACTGAACCCTATTCTAAGAGGAGTGAATCACACTACCCCCATTTCTAGGGGCAAAGCAAAAACAGAATCATGCACATAACCCTGTCTACCAACCTTGAGTGCATAAGATGTATAGCATTCTCCCTCTCCCTTTTCTTCACCTGATATCACAAGCTACAGATAGCATAGCACATCCATGTTGCATTGGGTGTATTGGGTGGTGGCGGTGGCGGTGGCGGTGGTGGTAGCCGGAGAGGCGAGTAGGGGAGGAGCACAAGTGATCACATATGATGGAAGATCACTTACTGCAGACATGGCCATAGAAAACTTCTTTCTGGTTCCATTCACTATCCCCGCAAAGACTCCCCTAGGTATTTACAAAGATCTTTCTAACTCTTACCTTCAAAAAAAGAAAAAAAGCCTTTGGTTGCAACTTTGTTGGCTTCACTCAACAGACATTTGATGGAAGACGACCAATGTTTTGTAACGTGTAGCATTGAAAATCATCGGATCAGGCACATGCATGCAGCTTTTCTGTCTCCATAGATAAATATATAGAGAAGTCATTGCCCAATCTGGAAATACAACAGGTAAGTCTGGACTTGGGTTTGCTTCCCAACCGTCACCGATTCAAGTCTTCTTAGGCCACTAAAGGATTTACCAAACTATTAAGTTCAGGGACTCAAAGGATTAGTCGCATGAACTGACTGGGACATCCACGGTTAAAAATAAAAAATGAAAAAACAACAAGAAGGAAGTCTAGGTTTTGTATGTTGTCTATAGTCAGTTAAAAATGTGGAAATGGTGTGCAGATGTGGCCATCACTGATAGCCAAAGCCAAGGAAGGAGGGGTAGATGTGATTCAGACCTATGTGTTTTGGAACCGTCATGAGCCACAACCTGGTCAGGTCAGTAACTATTAACCGCTATAAGTAAAGTATCAACACCTAACACCCCCAAACATCTCTCCTTGCATCTGAAGGCTGAACTGATGGTTAAACCCGCAGTATGATTTCAGCGGAAGATATGATTTGGTGAAGTTCATCAAGGAAATCCAAGCTCAGGGACTCTATGCTTGTCTCAGGATAGGCCCCTTCATCGAGAGTGAATGGAGTTATGGGTGGGTATTAGACCATTTTCATCATCTACCCTAATACCCTAATACCCAATGTTTTAAAAAGAAATAAAAAAAGTTATTGGTTCGCAGTTTAGGGGCAAAATCGATGGTCGAACCATGATTTAACTGGTTTAAACCGGGACCATAAAGGTCTCCGATCGACGGTCAAACCAACCGATTTGGTTCGATTTTAAGACACTGATAACAACACCATCATTTCACACTAAAACAAAAAGAGACTGAATTTTTGTTGGGTTTTGGCAGTGGGCTTCCATTTTGGTTACATGATGTTCCTGGCATTGTTTATAGGACTGATAATGAACCCTTCAAGGTATGAAGCTTTCTTCATTACATGATGCTTCTGACATTGTTTATACAACCCTTACAACATTATAACTCTCTTAATTCTCAATCTGATCATTAATAAACACCATACATAATTGTCAACTTAATTTCATACTATAATGTTCTAGCATATAAGGCACACAGTACTAAGTTTTTGACCTATAAGTTTTTGACAATTTCTTCTATTCAAATTTTTTACCTATAATGGTTGATGTTGTGTCTGCTTTGTTGCTTGTGCATTTCATGAGCTGTTAAGGCTTCTAAACTATGCAGTGAAAAATTTAAAAGGCTTGTGCCAGTAATTTAAAAATAGTATCATGGATAGATAAATTCATTAAAATATTGCCACATTTAATAACAAGGACTTGAGGTTGAATCGGGCAAAGACTGAACAATGGTACTTAATGTTAATAACAGGGACTTGAAATTAACCTAGCTAAGAGGAACCAATTCTGGGTTCATCTACTGCTAACCACCCTGCTCTGAAAACAAATGGCAACAGAAATATTAATTAGAAGAAAGAAAAAGCAGAAACACGATTTAAAAGCTAAAATATAACATAAATGCCGATAAATTATTTAAAAATGAAACACACAATTTGTACGAAGGAAACAATTTCTTTAAAGCTAACAAGCTGACAAAATATTAATGTTCCTTTTTTTTCTTGGTTTATATTTTTATTATAATATTTAGATAAAAATAAGTCAATGCATAACAAATCCAAGCATTTTGTTTGCTTTCAGAGTCAGGGATGCTCATCATTTATTTTTATTTTTTCACTATTATTATTATTAGTTTTTTTTTTTTTTTTTTTTAAGTTTTACATGCAAAATTTTACCACAAAAATAGTGAACCTGATGAAGTCAGAAGGTTTATATGCATCACAAGGAGGACCAATAATATTGTCCCAGGTAAAGAAATGACCTTAGTAATATCATCAATTCTCTCCAAGGATCATTCAATCCAAGTAAATGGTAATAAGACTTTACAACTTTACCTCCTTACAGATTGAAAATGAATATCAAAACATCGAAGCAGCATTTAAGGAGAAAGGACCTTCCTATGTCCAGTGGGCAGCTAAAATGGCAGTTGATCTCCATACTGGTGTACCATGGGTGATGTGCAAGCAAAGCGATGCTCCTGATCCTGTGGTTAGTTCACTCTTGTTAACATATAGAATTGTAACTAGTTAGGAAACTTAATATATAGAGTTGTAACTAGTTGGAATCCTAACATGTAGAGTTGTAAAAGATTAGGAAATATAGATTATCCCTCCTACATATATACATATGTTAATTCAATGAAAAAATACACAAAGAATTCTTTCCTCCAATTCTCTATTGGTTGTTTTCTACATGGTATCAAAGCCTAGGGTTCGAGTTTGAGAATTTTTTGGAAGAAATTTCGACAATCTAGGGCTATCGGAGGGGTGACTTTTGAAACACCCACCTAGAGGGAGCGTGGAGTCTCACCATTCCGCACAGAGGGTGTTCATCACGCCTTCCACCTGCCTATGCCTGATTCTCAGCCAGCTCACCCGAGCTCCCGGAAAGTTCACACCGCCGCGCGGCTGGGGCACCAGCCCCACCGCCTTCAGCGTCGCCCGCTCGCGCTTCGTGCGACTTCGTTTCGTTGCTCTCGATCTCGTAGTTTTAGTGCTGCGGTTCGAAAACCCTTTTCTAGGGGCCGCTGATTTTTCCAAAATCGAAGTTCGGGAGTGCTTTCGCTTTTCGATCTTCTTCCTGTGTATCATAATGAGTGATTTAGAGGAGAAGAAACCGACATCGGGGTCGAAGTGGTCCCACGATGTCCAAAATCAATGAAGACAAACCCGACCGGTTCTAAACTATTTGGAATGGGGCAAAACAATTTGAATATACGTCAGGAGTGTACGTATAAGAGGTCACCTCACTAAGGATCTGCCAACCGATGACTCGAAAGAGCAATGGATGGAGGAGGATGCTTGTCTATTCATCCAAATCCGTAATTCTATCGACAACAAGGTACTAGGCCTCGTTAATCACTGTGAATTTGTTAAAGAGCTAATGGATTATTTGGAGTTTGTGTTTTCTGGAAAGGGAAATGTTTCTCGTATCTGATGTGTGTAAAGCATTCTATCGATCAGAGAAACATGATCAGTCACTCACAGAATTTTTTATGGCCTACAAAAAGATACATGAAGAGCTTAATATGCTTATGCCCTTTAGTCCAAATGTCAAAGTTCAGCAAAGTCAACGAGAACAGATGGCAGTTATGGGATTTCTTACCGCTCTTCCTTCTGAGTATGATTTAGCTAAGGCCCAAATTTGTCCAATCCTGAGATATCATCTCTCCAGGAGACCTTTAGCAGGATTCTTCACACTGAGGTATCATCCTCTTCTTCACCTACCCTTGTATCTACCTAGACAAGCAATGCTCTTATTGGACAGACCATTGAGCCAGAGAGGCAACGAAATAGAGACAGTGGTCCAAGCGATAACACTAGAGGGCCTGGTTCTGGAGGTGTTGTTTGTTATTACTACCATAAGCCTGGCCATGTGATACGAGATTATAAGAAACGATAGAATCGAAATCAGAAATTTCAGTCTTCACATATAGCTTCTACCATCGGTAGCATCCGATCGCCTCGCCTGGCTTTAGCCAGACCAGCCAAGTTTCAATTGTATCAAGACTCATTGAGATCTCCATCTACTTCGATTACTGCTATTGCTGAGTCAGGTAACCCAAATAAATGCCTTATATCTTCTTCATCTTCCGAATGAGTCATTGACTCTAGAGCCACAGATCACATGACAGGTAACTCTTGTCTTTTCTCTACCTTTCAGTCATAACCTTCACCTTCCAATCGTCACTGGGCAGTATATTCACATTCGATGTGTTCGGTCGTGTGCACAATTGTGCCCACTCCATCTATTCCTTTGACATCAGTCTTGAGTTTACCAAATTTATCTTTTAATTTGATGTATGTTAGCAAGTTAACTCGAGCACTTAAGTGTTATATCTCATTCTTTCCTGATTTTTGTCTCTTTCAGGATCTTATGACGAAGCATATTATTGGTAGAGGCCATGAGTCTGAGGGTTTTTACACCCTTGATCCTACAATCCCAAGACCTATTACTTGTTCTAGAGTCACTATTCCATTTGAGACACATTACCGATTGAGTCATCTTTCACTGCCACTATTAAAGAAATTGTGTCCTCAGTTTTCGAGTTTGCTATCCTTAGATTGTGAGTCATGTCAATTTACAAAACATCATTGCCTTAGTTATAGTCCTAGAGTCAATAAACGAGCTAGTGCACCTTTTGAGTTAGTCCATTTAGATGTGTGGGGTCCCTGCCCAGTTGTGTCCCCAACCGGGTTTCAATACTTTGTCACTTTTGTTGATGATTATTCATGAACCACTTGGTTATATGTAATGAAAAACCATTATGAGTTGTTTTCTCATTTCCGTGCCTTTTGTGCTGAGATTCATACTCAATTTCATGTTTATGTTCAAAATCTGAGAAGTGATAATGCAAAAGAATATGTTTTCAAAACAATTTCACTCTTCATGCTTTAACATGACATCCCTCCATCGACTTCTCAGGTCGTCTCCGCCTCGAATTCGAGTTGCTAAGAGAAAGAATAGACACCTCCCTGAAACCCGCCATCTCTTATTATTTCAGATGCATGCCCAAGCATTTTCAATGATGTCGTTTCCACAAATTTTGTTTTTATTAACCCATGCCTTCATCGGGCCTTGAATTGGGACACAATCGTATCACATCCTTTTCCTAATAAACCTTTATTCCTTATCGAGCCCTCGATATTCGACGCACTGCTTTGTTCGAGATGTTCATCCTCGTGTATCTAAATCCTGACCATAAAATCTTTAAAAATGTATATTTCCTTGGTTATTCTGCTCGTATGCATCTGTTATCGCCTAGTCTTCAGAGGTACTGTTTCTACTAATGTCAAGTTTTTTGAGAATGTCCCTTTCTCTTCACCCCCGACCCACACTAGTCAAGGGGAGGCAGATGACCTGCTAGTGTATACTATTGCCTCCCTTGTGGCCCCTCCTATTCCTGCTCCAATAAAGCCAACCCCTCCTATTCCTGCTCCAGTAAAGCCTCCTGTCATTCAGGTCTACACTCGATTCAAGAACCCACCAGTCTCTAGTCCTCCATCTACCGCCATATTGTAACTAGTTCCCCGCGATGATGATCTCCCTATTGCTCTTCGTGAAAGGTAGTAGACGCGCAGTGTTCATCCACTTCATTTTCACCCATAACCGCTTGTCTTCGCCTGCCCGGATCTTTTATCGCTTTTCGACTCTATTTCATCGCTCTAACACTTTTCAGAAGCCTTGTCTCACCCTCGTCAAGCGTGAGTGCTATAATAGAGGAGATGGATGCTTTGAATGAGAATGGTACTTGGAACTTGGTACATTTACCTACTTGGAAGAAAGTCATTGGATGTCGCTGGGTTTTTGTAGTCAAAGATCCGATGGTTCGCCTGTCGGACCGAAAAGCATGACTTGTATAAAAGGTACGCCGTACTCCACAGGTGTGGACTATTCTGATACATTTTCCCCTTTTGCTAAGATGACATCTATTCGGATTTTTTTTTTCCTTGGCTGCCACTCATAATTGGGATCTTCATCATCTTGATATTAAGAATGCCTTTCTTCATGGCGATCTTCAAGATGAGGTATATATGGAGCAACCTCCAGGGTTTATTGCTCAGGGGGAGATTGGGAAGGTTTGTCGCGTTCGGAAGTTGTTATATGGCTTGAAGCAGAGTCCCCGTCCTTGATTCGGTAAATTCAGCCAAGTAGTTGAGAAATTTGGCTTGCAGAAGAGTAAATCTGACCATTCCATCTTCTACCGGAACTCCAGTTCAGGTATCATTTTGTTGGTGGTGTATGTGGATGATATTGTTATCACTGGGAGTGACTTTACAGGAATCTCATCCCTTAAGTCCTTTCTTCATGGCCAGTTTCATACAAAGGACCTAGGGATGCTTAGATATTTCTTTGGTGTTGAAGTTATGCGGAGTAAACATGAAATCTTCTTATCTTAAAGGAAATATGTGCTTGATTTATTGTCTGAGACTGGAAAATTCGGAGCAAAGCCATGTAGTTCCCTTATGGCTCTAGGCGTACAACTTATTAGAGAAGGCGAGTTTTTTAAGGATCCTGAGAGATATAAAAGACTAGTTGGGAAGCTAAACTACCTTACAGTAACTCATCTTGATATTGCACACTCAGTCAGTGTTGTAAGTTAATACATGTCTTCCACGGAGCTATTGACAATTGAAGAACATTAGAACATATTCTATGTTCTTGAAAAGGAGCTCTGAGACGAGGTATTCTATATAGTAATCATGGGCACAATAAGGTTGAATGCTTCACAGATGCTGATTAGGCAGGGTGAAAGGAAGATAAGAGATCCACATATGGTTAATGTGTTTTTATTGGTGGAAATCTAGTCTCATGGAAGAGTAAGAAGCAAGGGTTGTTTCAGATTAGTCTCAGTCGAGAATATAAATGTGGCCCCGATCGTGTGTGAATCATGTGGCTTCATCAACTCTTAATGGAAGTCGGCATTAAGGTTTGTGGTCCTGACAAAGCGTTGGTGTGATATGGTGCCCTTCATATTATACTCGAATCCTGTATTATGAGACGAACCCAGCATATTGAGATTAGCGCTGCAGATTCGTGAGAAAATCTATTTCGGTTTGATTCACATAGGATATGTGAAGATGGGAGAACAGTTGGGTGATATTTTCACAAGGCTCTAAGTGGGGACCGGGTTAGCTATTTATGTAACAAGTTGGGCGTGATTGGCGTCTATCTTTCCCGGCGAGGGAGTCATTGCTGTAGGTTATGTAGTTAAAAACTTAACATATAGAGTTACAACTAATTAGGAATCCTAACATGTAGATATAGAGTTGTAAATAGTTAGAAACCCTAACATGTAGAGTTGTAACAGATTAGGAAATATAGACTATCCCTCTTGTATATATATACATGTTAATTCAATGAAAAAATACACAAGAAATTCTTTCCTCTAATTCTCTCTTGATTGTTTTCTACAACTCTGCTAGCAAAAGGAATCAACGTTTCAGCACAAGTTAATTAGGAATGGAGTTCAATGCTTATTTTAGACCTTGCTGTGTCATGTGTTGGCAATTGCATAGATCTTTCAGTAGCCTTCAAGGGATTTTGTCAATTTTTTTCAATTTGCAGATTAACACATGCAATGGGATGAGATGTGGACAAACTTTCATAGGACCAAACTCCCCAAATAAGCCATCTATGTGGACAGAGAATTGGACATCTTTGTATGCTTTCATCTTATCTTTACATTCTGTTTTTGGAAAGAAGAGACACAATTACACCAACATAAAGGAAGAGGAAACATTGAAAGGAGAAAATTCTTTTCCTAGAAAAAATAAAACAGTGAGAGAGTTTTCTCCTACTAGTCTTCTAACAATCAAAACAAACTAAATTTCCTTACTTCCTAGAAGTTTGCAATAACTAATTATTGCCCTTTATGTTGCACCTTACTTTACTGATCCTGAAATTTATTTTTATCTTTGCTGAACAATCTTGATAATCACTTGCCTTAATTGAAACTAACTGTGCAATTCTTTTAAAACTCACAGTATTCGGGGGGGGAGAAACATACTACAAGATCTGCTGAAGACATAGCATTTCATGTTGCACTTTTTATTGCAAGAAATGGAAGCTATATAAATTATTACATGGCAAGTACATCAAGTAGTAAGACCCATTTTATGAGAAACTTCATCATGTGTTGAAGTGATTGTAATTTATATTCACAGTTTCCTTATAAGATTCTACTGCTACTAACATATCTTTCTGTATATCATTTTGACTATAGAAAGAATTGTTTTTAACGAACCATTATAGCAAGAGTAACATTTTTATTCTTCAGTATCATGGAGGAACTAATTTTGGAAGAACAAGCTCAGCATATATCAAAACAAGTTATTATGATCAAGCTCCTCTTGATGAATATGGTGAGTGGAAATCATTTTATCAAATCCTACATTTTTTGGAAAGGAAAAATAAGAAGTTAACCATTTAATTACACAAAAACGTAGGTTTAGTTAGACAACCAAAATGGGGCCATCTCAAGGAGTTGCATGCAGCAATAGCATTTTGCTCTACACCTTTGTTAAATGGAGTGCAAAGCAATACCTCATTAGGTCAACTTCAGGAGGTGATTTCTAATATTACTAATTTTTATGACTATTACATGTGTTCTTGAGCTAACATATAATGTTTAAGTAGTGAAAAATCTGTTTGTTTCAACACAGGCCTATGTATTTCAAGAAGAAACAGGAGGATGTGCTGCATTTCTAATAAACAATGATGAAGGAATTTCTACCGTAGTATTTCAGAATGTATCATTTGAACTGCTTCCGAAATCAATAAGTATCCTATCAGACTGTAAAAATGTGATTTTTAACACTGCAAAGGTAAGTTCTAGTACAACATTTTTCTACCTCTAAAATATGAGCAATAGTTAAACCAAGAAATAGAAGATTAAGGACCATTGGGTAAAGTAATAATCAATGTTTAGGATCTCAATATTTCCTCTTCATAATCACTTTCAATGATTTAGAATAAAAGCCAAACGGGCCAAAAGTGAAAGATCTTGTTGGTAAAAAAACGTATATAACTGGAAGGTTTTGAAGATAGGATGCTTATTTTTCATTGACCGATGAAGTACTTAAATACAAAAACTTCTTAACAAAAAATCATAATAAAAGCCAACAAACTAGCTAAACTTTAGCTACTAATAGATAACAGTTAAAAAAAGGTCAAAATAGTTCCTAAAATTATGGTCTTCAAATCTGGAACTATTCAGCTGTATCTTTGACATATTCAACCGAAATTATAGCAGCTTTTAAGGCACAATCTTCACACTCCTCCTTGCCTTTGATGCTGGAAATTCCCATTTTTGTCTTCAGTTCTTCAAACTTGATTTTAGGCAATGGTTTAGTGAATTCATCAGCTATCTGATTTTCTGATTTGCAGTAAATCAATTTCACTTCACCTTCTTGTTGAATTTCTCTAAGGAAGTAGAACTTGATCTTAAAATGCTTTGTCTTGCCATGCAACACTGGATTAGAGGAGATTGAAATAGCGGCCTGATTATCAACAAATATTTGTGTTGATTCTTGTTGCTTCAAACACAAATCTTCAAGTATTTTCCTCAACCAGATGGCCTAATTTGTTGCAGCCGTTGCAGCAATGAATTCAGCTTATGTTGTACCTTGAGCAACAATTTCTTGCTTCTTTGAACACCAATTTATTACACCTTAACCAAAGCTGAAACAAAAACCAGTTGTGCTCTTCATATCATCAATTGAACCTGCCCAATCACTGTTAGAAAAACCAACCAACTGAAATTGATTAGTTTTAGCATACTTAATGCCATAATCAATAGTTCCTTTAACATATATGAGAATTCCCTCTTTGGCAGCTCGTGTATGTGTTCTTCACTTGCACAATGCATAAACCTGGACAGAAGACTTACTGATTGCACTATGTCAGGCCTAGAAGCTGTGAGGTACATGAGACAACCAATTAGGCTTCTATAAAGATTCTCAGTCACTTTGGGAGATCCATCATCTTTGGAAAACTTCTCTTTGTTTGCATTGGGGTTTCTACAACCTTATTAACTTCCATATATGAAATTTCTTCAAAATTTCCTTTGGCATTTTCTTGGATCATGAAAATTGATTCTTAGCTGCCTTACTTCCAGAGATCAAAAATTGGTAAACAACCTAAACACTCACAAACATTTCAGACTGAATCCCACTGACATTTATTGTTCTATGGATTTAGATCACATAATATAAATAGGTTAGATAATGAAGACACACTTTGCATAGAGAGTTGCCTTGCTTGCTTATAAGAAATTTAGTGACGGTGACGATTTGATCTTGCGAGCAGAGACGGTCATATATCATTTTTGCAATCGTCTTTTACACACGAACGATTATTATTCGCTCACGTATCTTGCGTTATTTCATAAGTAATTTTTATATTCAACTGAATATCGCTCATATCTATATCAGAAGTTACTCAGATATATATTAACACACTGAGAAACTTAAACCCGATAACCACCCATGCGTATCCCTTCACTACAAGTCTGGCTTTGTACTTGTTTACTAACCCATCAGCATTGAATTTTGTTCTGAAAACCCATTTAACTCCAATAACTTTTCTATCTGAAGGCTTTTGCACAACTTGCCATGTGTGATTCTTCTCAATCATGCTCAACTCTTCTTCCATGGCTGAAAACCATTTTTTGTCTTCCATTGCTTCTTGAAATCCAGCTGGTTCGATTATAGCTACATTGCATAAGTACAGATGTCCTCGCGATCTGGTTCCTCTTAACAGGCTGGTCATCAACATCATTTTCATTTAGCTGTAAATTAACAGGAGCTTTTCCTTTTTCATTTTCTGAATTCCAGTCCCACGCTTCATCCTCCATGAACATTATGTTTCTGCTTATTAGAATCTTTCCAGATTGAGGCTGAAAAATTCTATAGGCTTTGGATAAAGTGTTGTAGCCTATAAAAATGCCTGGTTCAACTTTCTTATCTAGTTTGTCCCTCTTGATCTGTGGCACATGAGTAAAACACAGACAACCAAATATTTTCAGATTTTTCATATTAGGTTTGAACCCATACCATGCCTCAAAAGGAGTCTTCCCATCTATAGCTTTTGTAGGAAGCTTGTTTAACAAGAACACGGCTATGTTTGTTGCTTCTGCCCAATACTCCTTAGGCAAACCTTTCTCATGCATCAAGCATCTTGTCATTTCAAAAATGGTTATGTTCTTTCTTTTGCTGACTCCATTTTGCTATGGAGTGTATGGGGCTGTCAATTGATGCTCGATGCCAGCTTCCTCACAAAACTGATTAAATTTGTTTGAAGTATACTCCTTGCCATTATCAGATCTCAACATTTGAATGGTACAACCACTTTGGTTTTCAATCCATTGCTTGAATTTCCAGAAGACATCTGCAACTTCAGATTTAAATCTGAGAAAATAAATCCAGCACATACAAGTGAAGTCATCAATAAAGATTATATAATATTTACTCCCTTTTAGTGAAGGAGTTCTTTGAGGTCCAGCAAGATCGGTGTGGATGAGTTGCAGCTTCTCTGTTGCTCTCCATGCAGATTTTTGGAATGGGAGTCTTACTTGTTTGCCATATTGACAAGCCTTGCAACCTGGAAATTCTGACTCCAAGTGGGGTATGCCATGGACCAGCTCCTTTCTTTGCATATTTAGGATTGTTGTATGATGAAAATGACCTAGCCTCTTGTGCCATATTTCTATGTTGTTTCTGACGACTGATAGGCGTTGTTCTCCTCCATTGATAAGAGAGAAGCTTTTTGTTTCATGTTGATTCTGAATACTTCATCATTATTTGCATCTTTGATCAAGCATTGCTTCTTCTTAAAGATGACTGAAAAACTCTTCTCAAATAACTGCCCAACACTTAGCAAGTTTTGATTAATATCAAGTACATACATGACATCATAAATTAGTTTTGTACTTGTGCAACTTTCAATGGCTACGGTTCCCTTTCCCTTGACCATGATGTAGTCACCATTGCCAATTTTGACTTTTGATACTTGTGACCTGTCCAGATCTTTGAAAAGTTCTAAATCACTAGTCATATGATTAATCCACCTGCTCGGTCGATTTAATCTTCACTCTGAGCTGTTGCTCGTGAAATGAAATACTATGAATGGTTGTTCTTCCTCCCTGTAGGTCAAAGCAACTTTAGCCTCATTCTTTGCTGTAAATTATTCTTGCATATTTTCTCATGATGCCCCATCTTGTGGCACTTTTCATATTTGACATATGGTCTTTTCCAACATTTGAAAAAAGGATGACCCTTTTTTAGGCAATGCTTGCATAGAGGAAATTCTCTATTTTTTACTCTAGTATTGTTGCTGGTGATACTGGCTGCTTGTTGTGAATTGAAACTCCTTTTCTTGAATTTCTTCTCCTTGTTTTTTTCTCCTTGATTGACTTGCAACTCAGCCTGCAATGCTCCTTCTACAACACCTTTAACTCTCATTAATCTTCTTTGTTCTTGAGCCTGTAATGCATTCAATAATTCTGCCAAAGAAAATTTTGACATATCTTTAGTAATTTCCAAAGAAGAAATAGTAGCTTCAAATCTTTCTAGAATAGTTTCAAGTATTTTCTGAACAATTCTAGAGTCAGAAAATTCATAACCAAGTAACCTTACTTTGTTGACAATGGTGAGAAGCTTATTTGCATACTCCTCAATTGTCTCAGATTCTTTCATTTTCTGCATTTCAAATTCTCTAACCAGATTCAACACTTGCATTCCTTTGATCCTTTCATCTCCTTCATATTAGCTTTTGAGGAAATTCCAGGTTTCAAATGCTGATTTCAGAGTCATGATTCTTATAATTTTTTTTGGTGAAACAGCAGCAAATAAAGAAGCTCTTGCCTTTGACTTTCTTGTTTTCTTCTCCTTGTAATTTTTTATCAGCGCCATTGTCGGATTTTCTGGCAATGGAGGAACTTCGGAGTCCTCCTCTACAGCTTCTCAAAGGTCATTTGCCTGTAGGTGTGCCTCCATTCTGGTTGCCCAGATACGAAAATTTTCACCATTAAACATAGGTGGTGCTAGTGCTATGAATGGTGTTTCGGAATCCATGAGTGGAATAAAGCAAGGTGTTTAGGTGTTTTGGTTTTATGGTGGGTTTCACTCAACTCACTCACAACTCCTCGTAAGAAAGAGGCTCTGATACCAATCTGTTGGTAAAAAACGTATATAATTGGAAGGTTTTGAAGATAGGATGCTTATTTTTCATTGACTAATGAAGTACTTAAATACAAAACTTTAGCAAAAATCAGAATAAATAAGCTAGCTAAACTTTAGCTACTAACAGATAACAGTTAAAAAAAGGTCAAAACAGTTCCTAAAATTATAGTCTTCAAATCTGGAACTATTCAGTTGTATCTTTGACATATTCAATTGAACTTATAGCAGCTTTTAAGGCACAATCTTCACAGATCTAAAAGTAGTCAACATTGGAACTACTAGAAGCTGTTTTGACCTTTTTGCCTTCTTTTAGTCTTTTTCTTCAATATTTTTGGTCCTTTTAAAAAACAATGCAAGCTTGGGATGGTTATTTAGAACTCCTAATTTGCTAGAATTATGTCAAGGTAATTGCAAAGCATGTGCTTTAAGAAAACTATCCTTAGCTACTCCTTAAATACAATAGGCTGAATAATTCTTCTTAATTACACAATTCAAGGCTTTGTTGGACATAGATGTGTTAACACTTCATCCTGCATTTAGTTAGAAGAGCAAATCTTATAGGACCTTAAACTAGGTGAAGATTCATTTTTCTGTGCTGCTTTCAAAGGAATAGCATATTCCCAGACCCTATATTGGGGTGGAACCCCTTGATTATTTGTCTTTTCCATTTTCATATCTAGTGCAGGCATGCCTCTTTTGACCAGTTAAACAAGTCTTGTTAGGTCCTGAGTAAATTGATCATTTATGCTTTCCATTATAGTCTGGTCAAAAAATTCAGTTAGATCCGATTTTAATGGGTGAAGTAAAGGTTGTGATCATTGTTTTGAATTTTTTGGTGCTTCTTCAAGAACGATTCTCCATTTCAATATCTATTAGATTGAGATCAATTCAACATCATTCATTCATCATAATCATGATTTGATCCTAAAGATCCTAGTTGAAGTTAAGGTTTTTACAAGGAAGGAGAAGAAAAAGAAGGGAAACAGCTTGGAGCCTTAACACATGCCTGCTCATAAGTCATAACCTACCCTTTTGTTCTATCAGAAACAAATTATGTATCAATAATAATAAAGTAGAGGAGAAGGATGAGAGGTTCTTCTCACAAGGTACAAAACTTGATCAAAGTAAGAGCATACCCTCCATTATACAAGGAGAAATACTTAAAGAAACATGTACAAAAACCATCGAGAACCTAAATCAAAATCTCTCAAAAATTATACATCCTTCTAAATTACAAAATGAATGCTGGCAAAACATCCTCAAGTATTGTTAAAAGTCTAAAGTCCCATATCCGTTAGAAATGTGAAGGATAATGAGTTGATAAGTATGAATACCATCCAATTGGTATGAGACCTTTTCGTGGAGAAGCCTAAAAACAAAACCATGAGGGCCTCAAGCTCAAAGTGAACAATATCGTACCAATGTGGAGGGAAGTATCCATGAAATTTCCCAATAGTTATGTACTTGTTCTCAAAAATCTTTGTGTTTTTCTCTTACCACATCACCCACAAAATAGTAACACATGCAATATGTCAAAACATCTTGCCTGAAATTAAATTACCTAAACTTCTAAATGAAATAATCAACACAATAATCCTTGGTGGAAACCAACCCAGTATTGAATGTAGAAAAAGATGATTAATTGATTCTTTACTCCCTAAGAAAAAGATGACTAATCGATTCTCCTCTTCCTTTGCTTAAAATGTATCAATGGGAACTAAGAAACTCTTAAGGTCTTCTTACTTGTACCATGTTATTAGTGCTTGCTTTTTTATGCACTAATAACCACACAAAGGTCTTAGCCCTTGATGAGGCTTTTAATTTCCGAACAAAATTAGCTGGAAGAAAGAATTGGATTAGAGGGCTTGGATAAGACCTATAAAAATGATTTTGTTGAGAAAGAACCAATGGAAGACAAAGTCCAAACTCTTGAGTCTATGGTGGAAGAAGAAGATAAGGACATTGAGTAAAGTGAAGACGTAAGTCTTTTGAGAAGTTCAATTTTTCAATCAATGAGATTACACTGTAAATTAATATTACAAAAAAAGGGTAAGAATTTTCATGGGCATCTGGATACATAAGGAAAAGCCCCAAAGACTTGAGCAATAGTCTAAGGGCATCTGTGTGATCATCTAACCATAATGTTAGCATCTCATCCATTAGCAAATGTCTCATAAATGTTTGAAATCATCTAATGCCACACATCACAACTTTCCCTAGGAAAACTCTAAAGCCACTTCCATAAGAGAGAATGAACAAGGATGTCTTCCCTATTAATAGCCCTCCAAACTCCTATGGCCTACACACTATATCCCAACTAATAAGATGATCTTTCTTCTACTCCTCACCCCTAGATGACTGGAAATTCTTTTGCCTCTATTAATCTTTAAGGCTACTAATATTGGGATCTTGAAAAAAGAGAGGAAACAGTTGAGGATGTAAGATAAACAAGACTGATTAAGGTTATTACCCCCTAAAAGATAAGATAGTCTTCTTCCACCCATCCAACCTCCTTGAAATTCTATCAACTACTGAGTTTTGAAACCCTATTGTTTTTTAATTCCCTCCTGGAGGACGACCGAAATAAGATTTTAGTCATTTTGAAACTCTAGATTTAGAAATCGACGCTAAACTAGAAGCAAACTCTTGGTCCACATTGATGCCAAACAGAATGATCTTCTCTAAATTTATTTTCAACTTTGACAATTGCCTAAAAAATAAGCTTGAGATTTTGCAGAATTCTTGAAGAAGCTTATAACTAGAGAAACCTACTTTTCTAATAAGTTAAGCAATTCCATGACCATTCATCCCTAATTTTTGGCCCATATCCTTTATAACTATTGTTAAGGAGCATGATATTATACATGTTGAACCTAAATCATGCAAAGGTTCGACATGGTTAGCAGAGTCGAATTAGGCTCCTTGAAATTTTCTTCTCCTCCTTCATTGCTAAGTTCTAGCATCTTAACCAAGGTCAAATGACCTTCATTGTCAATTCAAATGCAATTTTCCGTATTTTTCTCTAAAGTTACATTTAAAATAACAAAGACACTATTTAGTGTACTTACTGTAGAAAGCTAAGGCACATAAGAAAGCAATGCTGGAAATTATATGGAAAGCCTCAAACTTCAAAAAATGGTCAGAGTTCAAAAATGGGCTACAGAGAACTCTGGCACATTTCATCCACTCTCAAGTCAATAAAAACTCATTACAAGAGAGGTGAACTTTGGTGGCAGTGGATGTACCAAGCTTAATGGGAAAGTGATTGAGATATTGAAGAATCTCCTCTAAAGCCTTGAGATTAAGTGGAGCTTACTTTCTCACTCAATCAAGTAAGTATCCTCTTCTCATACTTTTACTGTCTTGGTATGTCTTCCTGAGGCTCTTTGGGTTATTGACTTAGAATCTACAGATCATACAAGTCATTCCTCGAAAAAATTAATACATATAGCTCATGACTTTGCCAACCCTTGCTTATGTCTTCCTCAAGAAACATTAAAGATTTAGTTCTTCAATTTGTAACAAATTTCAACATCTTAATGAATCTTCCTCTGTTATTAAGACAAATCTCTAAAAGATGGGATCTATGCTTTCCTCTGAACTACCAGTTTAAGCCTAAGTACATTTCCAACTCTATCGCCTCCTTCAACTGTTCCACTCAACAAGTCCACTTCTTAATTTAAAGTCCAGTGAAACACTAAAACCTCCACTTTTTCTCTTTATCCCAAAAACCCACCTCTGCCAATAATGTGAATCATCAAATCTCAGGTGGTCAAACACCTTTCTTTCCACAGCCACTACATCCTCAAACTAAAAACATAGTTGGGCTGTTGTGCTAGCCTTTCTACCAATTTATTAGTTAACAAAAATCAGTAAACAATCAACTTTGAATCAAATTATAGAGCACCCACTTATTTTTTAGATTTGTACACTGTACATGAGTAGAATGCTTTAAATTTTCAGATTAGATGTTACATTGTCGTTGGTTGGTTGTGCCATTTGTTCCTTGGAAAATAAAATCAGAAAATTAAGCATCAAGTCAGAGTTCTAATGTGCTAAGAAATATGTTCACAAAAGAATATTGAGTATCGATATTTGAATTCATTTTTTCGGAAGTGTAGATGGTATACTATGTGCATGTAAGGTAGGTCAGCATATACAGAGGACACACACTCTATCTCTCTCTCTATGCATGCATGTGTTATAGTAATTCATCGAAGCCTCTACATTCTTAAATCATGAAGCATCATAGTACACATTGGAGTCTTTTTGTATGTCTTTATACAAATGAAAGGAAAAAAAAAAAGCCATGAGAATTACTACTGCAGAACAGGTTGATCAAATTCACTGCAAGACTATCAAGTTAGAACCACATTTCCATAAGAAGAATGTCATCTTCATTCCCTTTAAAATTCTTAATTATCAAGGTATGTAAACTAAAAGCAGAAAAAAGAAAAAGAAAAAACACTACCATTTACCCCTAACCAAGAAAAGTGAATGACAACAGAACCTTGCATTCATATCCATTTTATAACACTGTTTGATAATATATACTTTAGTAGATTGAAGGCAAAGAAAAGTTGGCGAGTTGCCTTCCCTCTAGGGTGATTAGACTAGTGGAATTTCAGTATTCGATTTGCATTTATAGATGATCCTATAAAGCCTTCCCAGCAGCAAGAGAGTTCCAAAATCTAAGCTCAAGGACCAATTTTACAGAGGCATAAGCAATTCACATGATGAGTTAATTATTACAAAATATAAAAGTAATGTGGAACATTTAGTTAAACTTAGGTTTTACCCACTAAACTTTGTGCTGCATGCTAGGGCATGTGGAATAGGTTTAATCTAATAACCAAAGCTTGATATACATATACATACATATATATATATATATATCAGAACATTTCATGTCAGAATGTTTCATATAAGGCATTGACTTTCATCTTATGAACAGGTAAATGCAGGATATAATGAGAGAATTACAATATCAAGCCAATCATTTGATGCAATTGATGGATGGGAAGAATTCAAAGATGCCATTCCAACCTTCTTAGATACTTCACTAAAATCAAATGAAATACTAGAGCACATGAATATGACTAAAGACGAATCTGATTATCTGTGGTATACTTTTCGGTATGTTCCTTTCTTTGGCTGCATTTTATGCAAGAGTTAAACATACATACACACATTAGGATACAGTAAAGTTCATCTTCTTTAAACCAATAAAATTAATTTTACAACAATATTTCAGTAACCGTTTTTGCTATTATTAAGAGTACATTTACTAATTCTGTTTCTAACATCACTTGGAAGTGTAGATTTCAACCAAACTCATCTTGCACTAAACCAATGCTTCATATCGAGTCTCTTGCACATGCAGTGCACGCTTTTGTCAACGACATATATTTGGGTAAGCTTCAACTTTTTCTTTTTTTTTTGATTAGCTTCAACTATTCTTATTAATCCATCAGATAGCAGGAAAAAATATAACCAATTACAAAACCATAATATTTAAATGCCATTTACACAATATATCTTACATATGTGAATCAAAACATAACACAATAGTTGGTAAAATTATAATGATACATATGAATGGATGTGTACAAACCAAAGAAACTTCAACTTAAGAACTTAAGAAGAAGAAGAAGTTAGGTGCTTATAATTTATTGGGGTTTGTATATATACTATAGTTTTTACCATAAAATGCCTAAACTTACTAAAATAGTTATAACAAATTCAAGTCCCTGTTTTAGCATTTGGAGGTTATAGCCACCATTGCCATTTTTGACAATCAATTATGTTGTATGTCCTTAGGAACCACACATGGAAGTCATGATATTAAGGACTTCTTTTTCAAAAGCCCAATTTTGTTAAATAATGAGTTGAACAACATTTCCATACTCAGTGTAATGGTGGGATTGCCGGTAACACCTCATGTCATACCTTTCTATTTTCAATTTCTTCTTTGTGGATTACATTTATTTTGACATTACTTGAAGCTTTTGTGTCCATGGTTGCATGAAGGATTCAGGTGCTTTTCTGGAGAGTAGGTTTGCAGGATTGACTAGAGTTGAAATTCAGTGCACTGAGAAAGAGATTTATGATTTTGCTAACTATACATGGGGATATCAGGTAGAAGCCCTCTATCTAGATGTTTTTATACACCAATTCAGCACTTTTTTCATTATTTGGCTGTCTGCTAGTGTATATCCTTACTTATAGATGAGCCAAAATGACTAATTCTAGAAGGAAATGCATAAAAGGATGAAAAAAAGAAACTAAAAGGGTGTTTATTTTATAGCCTTGCTTTCGACCTTAAGTTGTTTTTATATACTTTTCCAAGAACTTATTTATATGTTTTTTTTACTAAATATCTTGCTTTTTCTAAAAAAGAAAGAATAACAAATCAATTTTCTTTACTATTTAATACTTAATAGAAATAAAGCATTATTAAAACAAACATTTCTGCACTTAGTACCATTAAGTACTAAATCAGTTTTTAAGTTCTATTTAGGATTAAGTAAAGACACCACTAACCTTGTATGATGTGAATTGATTTATTTCAGGTTGGGCTGTTGGGAAATTGCAAATATACAAGAAAATTTGAGTAATGTTGGTGGAGCTGATCTCCAGTAATCAGCCATTCGCCTGGGTATTAGGTCAGATGTTTGGTGATGACACAAAGCAAAAGCGAATTCTTAAATAGACTATAGGAGCAAAAGAAATTACTACAATTTACAAGAAAGCATGCTGTTCAAACTTATATGTCTTCAAGTACTTGTTAGATAAGTATGACTATTTAAACATGAGAACAAGATTGCTTTTTCTATATAGTTATTTATTTTTCTTTATTTTTATTAAGACTATTCCAAATATGAAAAAGGTTCTCTTCTATTATTATTTAACATGAAAGAGATTCAGTAAGTTAAATAAACTTTTAGGTCAGGTCTCATAGTTATTATTTGGTTCAGTTCTTTATTCTTATGCCAACCTACTTTCATTAAATACAATGGTATTTCGATTTAACAGCTGATATTTTCTAATCAAATCATTCTAATATAACTCTATCAATGTTTTTTGTTGTTTTATTTTCTATATTATTTAGCTCATAAAGGTAAATTTGACAGATTGTATTCAACACACCTTTGGGAAATGACCCAGTTGCCTTAAATCTTAGCTCAATGGGGAAAGGTGAAGCCTGGATGAATGGACAAAGCATTGGTCGCTATTGGGTCTCATTTCATAACACTAAAGGGGATCCTTCTGTACTGTAGTAACTATTTTCTATTAGTATCAGTTTTAAATGTGGTCATCTAGAATGAGTAGAATAACAAACAAATAGTAGAAGGAAAACTCCCACAAGCTTTGGAGGGCCATATAATTCAGTCATCCACTCTATGACACAATAAATGACCTATTTGTCTCTGATTTAAAATGGCAAGAGCCTCTTGAAAATTTATTAGTTTCCCTTAAAATCATCAAAACAGCTGTCTTCTTTCAGATAGAACTGAAGATATTTGAAGGATTAGGTCTCTGAATTTTGTCCATTTTTTTTTCTTTTGACCAAGCTCTTCACCATGAGAGAAAAGCTCCTTAAATTGGATAAGCGCCCAAGCAATGCACTACCAGAAAGAGGAATATCAAAGCACTAAAATAACCTAATGACAAACTGGAACATCACACCTCAAATCCATGACCAAATCAATAAGTTAGCGCTGATGAATGCGTCGAAATCGTGAGTTTCACCAAAAGAAAAAGAAAAATCTATAAATCATGACATTGAAACAGGAGATAAGAGATTAAAGGTCCTCTTTAGCCATAAGAAGGCTACAGGTTAACCTAATTTTCTGCATGTTAAAGGAATGATATTCATATTAAACCAAAATTCTATAAGCTTGAACTTTTAAGAGAATTGGTCGTTTAACATGGTATTAGAGTTTGGTATGGCATGAGGTATGGGTTCGAGCTACCTCTCTATAATTTATTCCACATATGTTGATTTGAAAGTCTATCGAGAACTCTATTTGGTTTGTTTGACTCTCCGCGTTAACTGTTATCAGGGCTGCATCATGAGGAGTGTTAAAGCATGATCGTCATATTAAACCCCGTCATTACCGGCTTGATCTTTAAGAGAATTGAGTTCGTTTAACGTGCTCTCGTCTTAAAACGCCCTGGTTATAAGAAAGAGACTGTCTTTAATCTATAAGAGCTCAACGTGCTCCATGGAACGACAACTGGAATGTTCGGTAATCTTGGCGATTTGTGGCTCTGTGCTGTATCGCTCTCCGTTTGAATGTTGATCAGATCCGTCGATGAGACCTCTTGCAATTTTAACGTTACGCATTAGTAGGCAACATCTCTGCCGAATGAAGGTATTAATGCATTTGGTAGGCAGCGACACTTCAAGTTTGTCTGTATAAGGAATTTGCAATGCCATCAGATGATTTTGATACAAGCACACTCCAACAGAATTTCAGAAGAAGAAAAACAGGCATCCAATAACTGTAAACTTTCAATGGTTATGTTAAAAAGAAACAGAAAGTAATATGAACGTCGAGTTATTCTCAGTTATTATAATAAAATGCATGCCGCCGACATATTCTCTTCCAAACTAGCGCACCACCTTTTAAGTTGGTGCCCAAACAATAGCTGATAATAATGATCTGCCATTCTCTGATGCTGTGCTTCTTTTGCCAGATCCAGAGCTCTTGATGTTTGCTTCCTTTTCCGCCCGCCTTTTGCCTCTTCTCATGTAGGTATAGCGGATGAGAGGTTTATCAATACCCCCTGCCAACAGTTTCACCTAGTCCTCAAGGTGGAAACATGGAAATTGCTCCTGGATGACAAAATACAGTTCCCAGGTTGACTCAAAGTCAGGTAAAATTTTCATTTTGATCAGCACCTCTTGTTCATATCCTCTATAAATGAACGTTGGATACTCAGTATCGAATGGTTCAACCTGTATTATGTCAGCAATGGTGGGGGTAATGGACATGCAGTTCAGTTATCCTCTGCTTTTTAGATAAGTTATAAACTCAGGTGGATGCCTTTCTGACTCGTTATGACCTTCATTCTTTCGGGATTCATAAACACAATGTAGGTGCTGGCTTTCGTTTCTGCTGGTTTTGCAAGGGCGCTATAAGGCTGGTTTCAAGTATACCATATCTTCTTCTCCGCTTCGACATCACGCTTGTACGCCAGCCTACCTTCATTCTTGGATTGAACCGAAGTGTGATCTGTGATTGTCTAGTATAGCATCTCTCTCAACTAGGTTGATCAACTTCAAAGCTTCAGGTCGGAGGTGATATTAATGGTTCGAAGTGGATTATCTCCTCAATTCCCTCGAAGTTGTGGTGTGGATGAAAAATATGATATGGTGTCATATAATATTATGATGGATCTTAGTAATGCCACTGTTGGTTATGATAACTTCTTGAAAGATAGCCTCAATCGCGATTAACAGCCTCGGTTTGCTCATCTCTCGGTTTTGCTCATCTATTTGTGGATGATATGCAGTACTACGTTTCAGCAAAGTTCCTTGCAGGTGGAAAAGCTTGGTCCAGAAAAGGCTCATAAACACCTTGTCACGGTCTGTCACAATAGAGTGTGGAACTCCATGCAAACATATTACTTCCTTAGTGAAGACTAGAGCCACTGAGTGCATAGAGAATGGATGCTTAAGAGCAATAAAATGAGCGTATTTGCTGAGTCGATCAACAACAACAAGGATGGTATCATCTCCTTCAGATTTGGGAAGTCCCTCCATGAAATCCATAGCCAAGTCATCCCAGACTGCGCTTGGTATTTGTAGAGGCTGAAGTAAGCCTGTAGGAGATAAGGTCGAAATATTTTTGCTGTTGGCAAGTGGTGCAGGCTGCCACATACTGTTCAATTTCCTTTCTCATTCCCTTCCAATAAAAATCTGCCCCTATCCTCTAATATGTTTTCAACACCCCTGAATGTCCACCTACATGCCCATTATGATATTCATTGAGAAGATGAAAGGAGCCCCCCCCTTGGGTAAAACCACCCACCCCTTATACATCATCCTATTTTGCACCAACATGTATCCTGGATGTGAATCAGTCCAACTCTAAATCTGATATTATCTTGTGGAGTGTTTCATCAGCCCGGACTTCTTGTTGTACTTCATCCATTGTATTTGCTTGTGGAATGAACAAGACAGCTAAATTCACCTCTTCCGGGATGTGGGAAAGGGCATCGACAACTTTGTTCTCTATCCTTGGACGGTATTCTACTTCAAAATCAGATCCTAACAACTTTGTAACCCACTTCTGATGTTCAATCCCTGCTAACCTTTGCTCCAGTAGGAATTTCAAACTCTTCTGATATGTGCGTACAATAAACTTGCGACCAACCAAATGGGGACGACATTTTTGTTACACGAAAACTATTGCCATGAGTTCCCGTTCATATATCGACTTGTGCCTGGCTTGAGCGGACAACACATGGTTGTAATAAGCGAGTGGCCGCTGCTGATGGAGCTGAAAAATCTGGAAGTGCTAGAACATGGACTGAAACCATTGCTGATTTTAGTTTTTGAAATGCCTCTTCTGCTTCATCATTCCACCCAAAATTATTCTTCTTCAACTGCTCTATTAGTGGCCAAGCCATCTTACTGTACCCAGCCAAAAATTTTCTATAATATGCTGTTAAGCCAAGAAACCCCCATAATTCTCGTAGTGTCTTTGGAGTAGGCTAACTTAGCATTGCTTCAATCTTTGTTTGGTCGGCAACTACACCTTCTTCAGAGATAATGTGACCTAAGTATTCCAGCATTCGTTGAGCAATGCTACACTTTGTGCGATTAACATACAACTGATGGCTCTTTAGGATTTCCAGAACTTCTACCAGGTACTGGGTGTGTTATTCTAGGCTCTTGCTGTAAATCAAAATGTCATAAAAAAAAACTAACGCACGTTTGCGTAATAGTGGTTTAAATACCTCGTTCATGAGGGCCTGGAAAGTAGCTGGCGCGTTCATAAGTCCGAATGGCATGACCAGAAACTCATAATGGCCTTCATGAGTTCTAAATGTTGTCTTTGGTACATCTTCTGGGTAGACACGAATTTGATGGTAACCTGATTTGAGGTCCAACTTGGAAAACACCCGAGCCCCGTGGAGTTCATCCAAAAATTCATCTATGTAGGAGTTAAGGAACTTCTCAGCTGGTTTCTTTGTTCAATGCTCTATAATCTACACAAAACCTCCAACTCCCATTTTTTTTTTCCAACAATATAGGGCTTGAGAATGGGCTAAGGCTAGGGCGAATTATACCTGCAGCAAGCATCTCTCCTACAAGCTTTTCGATCTCTTGCTTATGCACATAGGGATACCTGTAAGTTCTCATGTTGATTGGGGCAGTCCCTCCCTTCAAAGTTGTGGCATTTGGAGAACCTTCCTTCCTCTCCAGTACTGCCTGAATGGATGCAGGCACACTCTCTATTACAGTTGCCTTTGCTAGCTCCACACCCCCATATTCTACTAGAATTCCCTATCCCTCTACTTGCACTACTCAAACCATGGCTTTTAAAGAAACCAGTGATCTATATAACCTTGGATCCCCTTGGAGAGTGACCTTTTGCTCTTGTATTCGAAAACTCGTTCTTGGATTTCAATTGTTCCTTATATTCATTGCGGGGTTTTAAGCCATTTAGATTTTAAGATGATGTTTGAACTCAGAAAGATCGAAGGCAAAATCTTTATCTTGCTGCCATACTCTAGGCAGACAGTGACTTGTTTAAAATTCCAGCCTTATACAGACCCAGTCCCAATAGCACCCCCGCAAGCGCTATTATTAATTATAATTGAGATTCCCATCTTCATACCAGCTCTGATGAGTAAAATTATTGGTTTATCCCTATTTATGAAGTCTACCAGTTTTAACTGCCATACAGGTTTGTAGTCTTCAGCGAGTTCTTACCATAGAAGATTCAGGAACAGGTCCTTTACTCTGTTGATAACCCAGCTAAATAACTTCGAGGCCATCAATGATGATGGGGATCATCATCTTAACAGTCAATACCATCGATATAAGTAACTCGCGCAGTCTGCAGTGATTCCCAAGGGCGTACTTATCATCCATCAAAATTTGCTCAAATAGAAAAGTAATCGCGGTTGATTCCCATCTGTCGGAGGGCTGGCAGAAACCAACGTCTTCATCTCTCATCGTTGAGATCGTTTTGTTTATCTCTATTAAATCATAAGCTCATGCCACATAGGATCGTTATCTGATAACATTTTGGCATTAGATTCACATCAAGATCTTAACATTAAATACCATCCATTAGGTTATGCCGTTAAAATGGGTAATAGAGTCGTCGGACATAGGAATCCCATCACGGCATGCCTTCTGCCTCTTATTCTCTGTCTGGATTGGTATTCCTTGATTCAATCCAACTGCTGTTGCTGCTTTACAGGCTCCTCTGCTACACCCTTCCCTCTACTTGCAGTATTTCATTTATCGTTCCTTTTCTGGCACCACGTGCAGCTAATCATATACCATTACTATCAAGTACCGTGGTAAATCCACAATAACATTTCAGCCTTCAAGGACCTGCCTCTTCTCCAGTGCTGATTATCATCTTGCTCTTCATTAGTCAAGTCTCACCAAAGTCATTTTCTTACAACATTCTCCAAAATCATTAGGCTTTGATACAGTTGATATCAGCACTACATAACAGAATTTCAGAAGAAAGAAAAAACAGGCATCAACAAATTGGCTTTTCAATCAGACCTGTATTAAAAAAAAAAAACGAAAAGAAACATAAAGTAAATGAGCAAGCATTCGAGAGATTCCCAATATACAATTGCAAAATGCCTTCCCCTCAAAAGTTGGATGTAGAAGTTCATCAGATTCTCCAATCACTATCAAATCTACACACCATATTAGTTCATATATGAAGGTAAGCACTTCGACCAGCAAAATTACACCTTCAAGTCCAACCACAAAATATCTTGCTTGCAAGAAACTCCTCTGTCATCTCTCATCCATTATGGATTTGAAAATTGCTCATCTGTCTTCCCATATTTGCATATCTTAAACGAAATTTTTCCCACCATATGTCAAGATAAGGTATAAAACCAGTTATATGTAGGCTGACACTCCATGATTCATCATCTCTATCTTGACAAAGACAAAATTCTGTACCTACCATTGATTGTTTAAATGATATTACAAGATTTTCTTTCTTTTCTTTTCTTCCTTTTCTTTTTCCTCTAAAGCAATAATTTCTTAGGTACCATGTGCCTCGTGCCTTCCTGAAGACATCTGAAAACCTGTTAGTTCTGCTCGAAGAAGCCGGCGGAGATCCTCTTCACATTTCCTTAGAAACCATTTCACGTACTGATTTATCTCAACATGTTTCATACCATCATCACC
>JAEQBH010004608.1:0-107342 GCA_016808115.1 Tetrastigma voinierianum | reverse complement strand
TAAAAAAGACTTAATTCAAAGACTTATAATGCACAATTTTTTCTAGTTTGATATTAAATCTTGATTTTTATAATTCAGATTTAACGTAGAAGAGTAGTACAAACGTGATTATAGCCTCATCGGATATTATGACTGAATTTGACGCGTACCAAAATTCAGGAGTTTCAAATATATTAATTATTATTTTCAAACACTATACAAGTTTTCTATATATATTGAGATGTTCATGTTTTCAAATTTTTATAGAAGAAGTTATTTCCTCATCATTTAAAAAATTTTCCAAAAAATTATCAGAAATGATTAGTTATTTCTTGCATCAAAATAAAAATTATTTCAAATTAAATATAAATTTTAGATTTGATATTTATTATGTCACTCACAATACATGGAGCAATCGAATTTGTTATGTTAACTTTTATTAAATTAAAGATAAAACCCATTTAAAAGATTTTGTAAGTTTAAATATAAAGGTTTGATTTTGTCCAAACTTTAGAGATTTTACCTGTCTTTATCTAAAGGCAGAAAAACCCAATTTCTTGTTTCAATGACACACCTGTCATTTTAAATATTATTCCAAACAAGAACTTCAACAGGAATCCTTCTGTCCAAGCCTTCCCTTATAATTGAAAAACACGCTTCAACAGCAGGATGGCAGGATATTAAAACAAATTTCAAAACAAAACAATTGCTAGATTTCACTAATATTGGGAGTGGTCCTCAGCCAAATATTCAACTATTTAAAAGAAATTAGCTATTGTTTATGCATTCAAAATTTCAAAGCGATGTTTTTACCAAAAAATTCCTTTAAGAGCATCAAAAAGTAGCCAAGAAATGATTATAAAAGATGTCCAAAATTAGTTTCAAAACAATCTTTGCCAGAACCATTTTATAGAGCTTTATTTTGAAATTTAATCTATCAAAGATCTTAAATGTTTTATTCATTTCTACTTTGAATTTTACAAAGGAAATGATAAAGCAGACCTATCAACTACAATCCAAAGAGTTTATATGGAATGCCAAAAAACCAAACTTAATCGCTGATGTTTTTTGGGGAAAATCTCAAACCAACTTGTCAAGTTCTTCAAATCCTATATTTAAAAAAGAACTCAATCAGTTATCAAACAGAAGTTTATCATCTATTCATCATCAATTTTTCAAAAGATGCAAATTTTTATATCAAATGACTTCAAAACCCGTGAAATTCTAGCGGAGTTCATACTTGTGGCAGTCAATACAAGTTTCATGTCAAAACCCGGGCGTAATCGGGCGATAAATTTTTTATTCAAAACGCAAAATTAAAATTATTTCAAAAGCGGACCGGGAAGTCCTTTACACAATAAAAATATGCTCTTCAAACTGTTTTCAAAATTTTATTATATCGATTACAAAACGCATTTCATGAACACATTCTTTGTTGGACCTTTCTTCCCACTCTCGTTTTTCAACCTGGGGAGAAAATCTCAAAAATCTTTCCAAATTGGTTTTAGGAATGGTGGCTATTTCTTGGAGCCACTCAAAATATTTTATGTCCCAAAATCCGCAAATCCTTTGATTACTTCAAAGCCAATTTGTGGAAAACTTTTCCCTCTCGAAATAGTAATTATTTTCCTTGCCTGTAATTCTAATCCTCGGATTATTTGTTAGGAATTTACCACCCACAATTTCCTGCCTTCACCATTTCCCCAGCATTTGGCCAGGGAATTCAAAATAAAATGGTGGGCAGCCTTCAAGATTTCACAAACCCAAACCTTCTTTTGAATCATTAAAGGATGGTCGATTCTCAAAGCCCAAATCCAAGAAGCTCACAAAAACTACAAAATTACTCAGACTCAACTTTAACAGCTCCCACTTGCTGCAATTCCTAAACTCCTTCAAAAATTATTTCCTTCACCCGGGGCCTCTATAAACTCATCTCAAAAGGTCCAAGAACAGTACCAAACACTGCCTCTAACTTGCAAATTCAGATCAAGGAGAAGACATAGCTTCAATCTCAGCCTTCCAACAAAATGAGGACATGTGTTATGGACTCCCGTACACTCCCTTGGAGTAATGGGAATCTAGGCTCCATCCTCAAAAGCTTCTATTTCAGAGAAATTAGAGGCTCCAAAATCCCTAGACACCAAGTTTTCTACATCACCATTGATCGTGCCTATGAAGTTGGCATGGAAGATATCGGGACAGCATGTAAGTGGCATAGATGACTCAAACCCGACAAACATTGTTCTCTCCGTATTAACACCATGCCTGCCTCCACCGCAAAGGCATAAAGAAGAAAAGTTAACTGTCAAAAGCAATATGTTTTTCCGTGCGCATTCTCCATGATCGTTAAGACAAAAGAGAAGGATGTGCCGACTTAAAAGTAGTCTCTTTCAAAAAAGTCTGATAAGACGAAGACAAAGCGAGATTCTTTGTTCTCCTTTCTAAAGTTCACATAGATATCAATAATGCTTAAAGTTTTATTTCTACTCCTGCATGACTTCAAACATTTTGAAATCCATCAAATTTTCTTATATAAGGAGGGGATGTCTCCTTATCAGGCAGACTAAGTTTTAGAGAGAGAAAATCTGAGAGAGATTTGCTGAGTTCTACTACTATAACCTGCTCAAGTGCAAATATTCCTGTACTTTCTTCAAAGTTTGTAAGTTCAAATAAAATTTCCTGTTTCAATCTTTGATTCAATTATTTGCATACTATTTTCTTGTTTCTACTATTCAATTTTACAATTCAATATTCACTATTTACAATGCAATCTTCAAAAATTTTAAAGGTATATTAGGCTGGAAACCAGTAACCTTTGCAAGCCCAAACTACTGGTAGCAATAATCTCTGGTATAACAACGCCGCCGTACCAAAACATTATTTTAAATATTGTTTGTTATGAATAAATATATAAAATAATTATTAATATGATTATAAAAATTACCAAGCCAACAAAACATACAAAAAGCAAAAAAAATTGAGCAATGCCTTGGAGTTGAGTGTTAGGAAATTAACATAGAAAATCTTAGAAGACATATTCTGTGCATAACAGTTTTCCTTGTATAACAGTTTTCCTTTTGTATTCCTAGATTGTAGTTAGATTGATTGGTGATTGCTTAATTATAGGATAGACTAATGTGTAACCTAAGCTTAATTATGAGAGACTAATGTAACCTAAGTCTACCTTCTGTATAAATTCTTCCTTGACATCAATGAAAAGTAATTCAACCAATTCTCTTTTCCTTTTCATTGAGAAAGAATGAAAAAAAATTAACGTTGTTGAAGAGGAGATGGAAGATGAGAGAAAGAAAAAAGAAATCTTATCAGAAAAATAATTTAATATTTTAAGAAAATATAATTGGATTTTTAAACCAAATGCAATATGTATTATAGGAATATTAAAAAAAAATTGAAGTGTTTTTAAAAAAAAAACATCTCCCAAGTACTTATAAACACTCTAATCACATCTCATGAGTGTTTTAACAAACATTTTGAGTGTAAGAGCTTTAGAGCAACTCCAATGGGAGTTGCCAAAAATGGGGTGTCAAATGCCATTTTGCAACCTTGAATAGCCGCTGGCACCTCCTAACGTTGGCTCATTTAGTGCCAAAATGAGGGCGCCATTTAATAATTAAATGCTTTTTATTTAAAAATATAAATTAACTTCAACTAATATATTTTAATCGTGATATTTTTTTCATAACGATCGAATTTAACTAGATATATTTGTATAAGAATAATTTCAAATTTCAATTTCACCACTTCAATTAATTTCAAATTTTGTCCATTAAATTCAAATTTTAAATTTCAACCGTTGAAATTTCAAATTTCAAAATTTAACCGCCAAAATAAATTTAAAAATTATAATTGGTCATAAAATATGATAACCTAAATTCTCATGTTTTTCAATCCATCTTACATTCTTTATAAATTTTAATATTCCTTTCTCTCTCTTGACTATTTATCCTTTCATATTTTCGCTCATCAAGTTATATGAATCGCTTTCCTAATATTTTAGAGAGATCCTCAATATTGAAGAAGAAGATAATGATGACTTGATGTGTTGTATGCCGCAGTTCAGAAGGTCTCAAGGGTTTAGTCAGACGGATAAGAAGGCATCGGTTCCTGCCTCTGCAGCTATTGCACGGTTAATCGATAGAGTTGAAGGTCACTTAAAAACCTCCTATTGTGACTATTTTGCTACCCCTCGTATATGGAAAGTTTGCTGGGGTTCCGAATGAGTCGCCCTCTTTTTCTTCGAATTGTAAATGAGGTTGAACAATACGATCCATACTTCATCCAAAGAACGATACGCTGAGTTCCTCGCTTGTCATCCTTCAAAAGATAATACCGCTATGTGACTTTACTACTTTAACATCGATAGACATGGATGAATACATCAGAATTCAAGAAAGACCGCCATAGAGAGTCTCGAGAAGGTTTGTGAAAGTCATATTGCAATGCTTCTTGACAACCATTACCGAGGTCTACCAAACAATATCGATATTGCTCGATTGCTACAAACTGGGAACAAATCTACGCATGTTCGAGTATTGATCGCATGCATTAGAAGTGGAAAATTCGTCCCACTCGCGTGGCAAGGTATGTATAATCGGTCATTGTCATGAACTAACAACCATTTTAGAAGCCGGTATCCAAGATCTTTGATATGGCATGCATTCTTTGGTCCACTTGTTCATTGAATGACATAAATGCTCTCTAGATAGGTCCTGCTTTTTACATTATTAGCAAAATGGTCAGTTCCTCAAATCAACTATATAATTACGGTCATGAGTATAGAATGGGATATTATCTAGCTAATGTATTTATTCAAAATGGTCGACATTTAAAATAATTCCTCGCCCACAAGGCTTAAAGAAAACATTTATTAAAAAGACAAGAATAAGAAGAAGATTTAGAGTAGGCATTCGAGGCAATTTCAGTCTGTTGCAATTCAAAGGACCGTCACTGTAGTTGGGGATGAAGAAACACCTTGCAGATATTATGAAAGCGTGTATAATAATTTTTACAATATGACAATGAGGATGAAGGGAGATATTGGCAACAATGGACTTTGATGGAAAAGTTTCGCAAATCCGCCCATGTGTCGTCACATGCGTATACACCGTAATTAGGAAGAATATGCAAACCCATTATCGTATCGCGACGCAGCATTTTATTCCTCAATCCAAGAATGATTTTATTGAGCATTTGGGAACCATATGGCGATCATTAACTCTATCGGGTTCTAAAGCTCGTTGTATTTTCAATTCCACTTCAATTGCTGTTATTTTAATTCAAATTTCACCTCTATGTTGTATTTACCTCTTAATCCAATTTATATTAGTTTTAATCAATTCCACTCTAAGTATTTTCTAAATTCCAATCAAGAACATAATAAATAATGACTACAAATTAAAAATAATATAACATAATAAATAACAAACTTAAAATTAAAACCCGCTTTTTCTATAATCCTATCTTCTGTGTTATCCAATATGTTATGTAAAGTGGTTCATGCTGTAGTATCTGGCTCATGATTTTCATCCTTATTTGCATTTAAATCTCAAAGACTGCCTTTCTTCAATTTCTAATCTGCACTATGTTGTTCAATGTTATCTCCTGCTGAGCATAAATTTTGTCCTACGCTCTAACTTTTGTTGTCTCCACTTCCATTCTTTCATTCCGTGTTATGCATTTATCTAGAGCGATCTTTCAACACGTGTTTGCTTCTTCTTTGTTTTTAAGTTGTTTCTTTGCGCAAATTTTCTCGCCCCAATGGCCTCAACAGGCTGAGGACGAGGTTCAGTTGTCATCCTCTAAATATGGAGTCAATACAGATCTCAATGATTTAGTTGATTCAAATGTGACTCACTGGGGCTGAATGAGTTTTTGTTCTTTTATCATTTCGGCCGATTACTACCCATTCTCGCTCCATTTTCAATATATTCCAACAATATCAGACAAATGGTTTTCCAATAATCTAGCAAACATTTTTATTTCATCAAATTAATAAACATATGAAATTATTTAGTTATAGTTCAAATATCAAATCATACTAGTATCTTAAATTTAAAAGTTTATATCTTACATTATTTTCGCTTTCCAAGTGTGTCCACTTTGTTCGAGTCTTTCAATTTTGACAATAAAAACCGACAAATTTGTCGTGATTTTGCATTTATATCAATCCAACGACTTTAATAGAAGATTGAGAACTTTCTCGATTGCCTCCATGAAGTTCTACATTGCAATATTCTCGCGTAACGCACCACCTTGTTGTTCATTCCCGCACTGCATCTGCCAGACAAGCACGTTGCACACAATTAATTTATCTTCTTCTACAGAAGTTCTTTGTCCTCATATCGGACTAAATCCACTTCATTTTGTACTGGCGCCTAATACTTCTGGATTTATCAATAGTATCAATATATAAATCGGTGTCGCTCATAGCAAATCTAAAGAACCGTCATATTGTAAATCCATCTACAAAATAAAAATAAAAAATTATAATCAATTTAAAGAATATAATTTATAAAGGTATACAACAAATCTATCAATTATAAAATTTATAATCACTTTAAGAATGGAAGAATTTATCAATTAAAAATTAACAATTTATCAATTTAAATTTAAAATCAATTTGTCATTCTAAAGAATACAATTTATCAATTAAAAAATTATAATCACTTAAAAATAAGCAATTACAAAGTATGGCAAAATTAATCTACCAATTATAAAATTTAAAATCACTTAAAGACTTGTTAATCTATTAATTAAAATTATCAATTTAAATTTAAAAAATCAATTTGTCAATTTAAAGAATATACTTAATAATTAAAAATTATAATCAATTTAAAAATGAGCAATTTATAAATATACAACCAATTTATCAATTATAAAAACCTATAGAAATAAATTTAAGTAATTAATAATTTATCATTCTTTGATTTAAAAATCAAAGTTCACTTTTAAAGAGGTGCTTTCATACCCGTCATTCTCTTCCTCCTTCTTTTTCCTTCTTCCCTTCTTTCTTCCTCTTCCCCTCTCAGTATGCTTCGCATAACGAGGTCTGACTTCCCCGACGTACCGGGGCACATTCAAGGAAATCTCGATTCAAGAAGTTGTGGTTTTCAAAAAACACTGTATTATATGATTTGGGTGTGTCTATTTTTCCGAATGATTCTCTGTAATTTTATATGAATCAAATAATATAGCCGCTGAGAGTCATGTCCAAAATAGTATTATCATTATTATTTTGCATCCCTCACTTTCTTCCAAAGTCACAACACACCCCACAAACTCTGGACACATTCACACATCTCATTTAAATCTCCATTGGGGATCCTAAATTTTTATAATTTGAGTGCCATTTTAGTAGTTATGAAAGACACTTTGATAAAGAACTCCTGCCTGAGTTGTTTCTACTGTACAAGCAAAAAATTTAAACCCAAAATTTTTTTATACTTTCCTTTAGGTTTCAACATTCAAACAAACTAAAAAATTCATAATAACCTAACAACCAATGAACAAGAAGTATAATCTTCTAAAAACTTAGAGATGGAGAGAAAAAATGGAGAAGAAGAAGTTACCTTCAAAAATCTAAACATTGGAAGTAGCCATGGAACCCAAGGGCAAGTGAGCAAAGGGATGAGTGACACCATGAGAGACGAGTAGCTCCATTGTGTTTTAGTAGAGCAAATGGTGTTTCAATCGATCGGAAAAAAGGGAGAAGAGGGTTTTGGATCGATAAAGGAGTCAAGTGGAGAAGAGGCTTTCGATCGAGATATGTTTTTTCCTGAATAAAAACCAAATATTACGCTTGTTTCAAAGATTTAAAAAAATTCAGTGATAAATTAGAATAACATAAAAAACAAATAGATGAATATTGAAAGCAAATTGTATTCAACAAAAAGTCATAAAAACAAACAGGGCCTGAGTTTTTTTAGTTGAAACTTGTTAGGTTCTGTGCTATGATGAAAGACCCTCCATTGAATACGAAGAAGATATAAAGAATGGGGTTTTAAGCTTTTAGCCAATGCCCTCCATTGAGAAATCCAATTCTACAAAAAGACTAAAGAAAATAAAATAAAAAGTTGCTCATCTGATTTACTTATCCTACTAGATACAGTTGATATATGTTCATCTTGCTCCATAGTATATAATAAACCACTGGGCATACGACACAAGCAATATAGCTGAGCATTTCAGAAAATCAAGCATTTTCCTTGCAATTTACCGCGACAGTAATAATTAGAATTGGTAGTCACAGCAAGTAGATAATCCTAGTGTACACTGGGGTTAGATAGGTTCATGCTTCAGGTCAAGCATCGCACTAATCATGTCAATGAATCACACTGAAACCCGGCACACAAATAAGCCAAAGCCAATACGCCACTATTCACTAACTCAAACTCAACTCCATTTATTATTCGTATTGTAGCACGCAATCACGCACATTGACTATAATTTAATTTAATTATTTAAAATAATAAAAAATTATAATTAAACATCTATACGTTTAATACAAATAACCTATTAAATTTAACATGTTTATTAATTTTATTATTTAAATTAATAGGAATTATAATTAATAATCCATATTTAAATACAAATCACTTATTAAATAGGGTTAATTAATTAATATACAATTAAACGGATCAATTGGCTAAATTTGTTGAAACAAGATCAACACGAATACGATTCATTTATTAAATTTGTGCTGATCACAGCGAATACTTAATCTAAACAAGATTATATTCAATCCAAACCAGAAAATCATATCGGACTAGACGCGTTTCACGCCACACAAATTTTATCATCCTACTGAAGGCGAAAAGCCTCGCTTCTTGCCTGATACATTCATCCAGCAAAAGTGGGCAGGATGTTGAAGCTTTAATCCGAGTTTATAATGACAATGAGTGGGGATTCCAAAATGGATGATTTTGCAATATATTGGGTATTTTTGGAGAGGGGTCAGAAACCTTTTCACATCTATGCTACACATCGATTTAATGTTTGTAAGGCCTAGTTTATATGGATGACTTTCGAATAGGGACCCTATATTTGACTGCTGTCTCTTTTATTCAAAGGCTTTATACTGTAATTAGAAGCTGTGTAAATTTTAATGATTTTAGCAGTTCATTTATGTTCTTTGAATACAAAGAATGTTGTTCTTTGAAATTTGTTCTAATTATTTGAATTTAAAGGGTTATATGAGGTTCAAGGATAAAATATTCTCGCTTTTTTCTGATATACTTCAAGATTTTATTTTACGGATATATCAAGATATACTCAAGATTTATAAATTATTTAAAAATTTAAAAAATAGTATTCAATTTATATGTCAAAATTAGTTTGAAGGTATATGAAATGAAGATATTTCATTTTCTTTCCTACCATCAGTCTTCTTCAATTTTTTACAATAATTAATGATAAATAATTATTAAGAAAGTTGTTATAATAATTCCAACTGCCTCATCTTCTTCCTTATCTTTTTTATAAATAATTAATTACAAGAATTGCTGGCTTATCACATACAATAATATATTAATTTATTAATACATTTCTTCATTTTCTCTCTCACATCTTTTCATCTCTGATAATACTGTTTGTAATGTAGATACCCACCTCAAATATCGCTTTTTTTAAAAAATTCCTTGGGTAAACTGCATATTGTTTATATATCATAAATAGTATCAGTCTCCAAATTGGATATGCACTTAATATTACCATTTTTTACTGAGAGATTACTAATCGATTATCGATGTTGTACATCGTATCGATTGACTTAATAAACGACATTGAATCATATAATTATCGATATATCACATATTTATCCATTTATATGTTTTTGTGTTTTATAAACAAAAAAATTGGAAACCAAAATGATTCCCCACGCTTCTTTATTCACCTTGTTTTTCTTCTAAAAGAGAAAATACTTTAAAACAAGAATCAATAAAACCTAAAACATTTGAATGGTGAAAATATAAATGGCATTTAGGAACAACTGATCGTCATCAGATTTTATGACGAACATGAGCTTGTCCTATATTCATTTTAGGACATTAGAACTAGTAATGGTGGTCCTTCTGGGAAGGGAAAGAAGACATGTAAATCCGACCAATCCTGATTTTCTCATTGTTTTATTAATGTCATGAACAGATTCATATGCATGTATCTGACTAGGGACATGGTTTGTACCTATTTCTGTACTTTAAAGGCTATTAAAGATCTTGAATAAACCACAAGACAAATACAATTGATTGTATTTTCACTGGTGTATACAGAGGATTTTTTCCCATGAATCTATATATGTTAATGACCAAAAAAGAGGAGACTTCCTCCTTCATTATACCCACTCACCCCCTCTGTCGGAAATAAATATGCTCACGTCCCAATCCCCATCTAAGCAAGAGTGGACGCGCATAGACTGGGTACCTTTAACATGTTTTTTTTATATCAGCGAGTCTACAACATATAATTAATTCATAATCATAAATACATATAAAACAATCAACGCAGTGGTGTTCATAATGTTCTATACAAATATGAGTCTCATTGACTTATACATATACAAAAAAAAACTTTAAATGTTCATATTCAAAATCAGAGGTAGCGACCTATAGATGTTAACTTATATTGCTATGTTGGCCCTCATGTGTGTTGAATGACTGGGATGTCCTCTTCTGCATCATACCGGATTAAATGACTGTATGTTCTTTACAAATGAATGCGAACACATAAGGCGACCACCCATATATGGGTTCTTCAAAGACGATATACAATTACAAAATTGTCTATTCAAGACAATATCTATTCATATATCATTATATTTCTTACATTATACCATTTATAGAGTTCTTACTTTCAATCAAGCCATACTACATAAATACTTTTCATATCATTATAGCTCTATCACATTTTTTCATTTCGAATCATTGTTTCCATGTTACATGCTTCTTATAACCGTTTTCATGTTACATGCTTCTAGTAATTTTTAATCGCTTTTTTAAAATTTTTTTTCATCACACTTATGTCTTATGCTTGGCTCGCATATTTCAAGAAATGGATAACGAGTATAATATGTATGTACTGGGGCTGATTATCATCACATTTAGTGATAATGATTCTCTTATCCGTACGACCCAAACGGGGCCACGATATCTGAGAATCAGATGCCATGAAGAATCGTATCCTATAGGCATGCTATCTATCCTAATTTTAGTGGACACATGCAGACAATCGCTTGGCTATATTTTCATTCACGTTCGCTTATGTACATCTCATATACATGGATACGTCAATCACATGTATCCACATGAGATACTCTTTCTCGTATAGTAATATCTTTATACATATACTATAATCATACTTTTATCATAACCTTCAGATGATCATGTTCTTAGTATTGTTTGTATTTCTGTCATGTAATCATATTTACATAAATTAATCTTACTTTTATACTCCTTTTACACTTCATTCTATTCACTTGAATTCACTATAACAAATATTTCCTACAAAACAGTTTTCCCTTAGACTTAATTCTCGTACACAGTATCCAAATTGATTAGTGCTTATTTCAAAGAGAATTTATTCTCCTCTAAAAGTTTAGTTTACCTAAAATTTGAATCTGCACTTTACCTGATGAGTGATGACCAAGTTATGGCCTAAACACTAAAGTTGTACCAAAACAGACTAGAAACTGCCTGAAAACAAAGCTTCACTTTGACGAATTTCCTGGGTCTAATAGGGTCCAAATTTGAATACACTTATTTCAAGGAGATTTGTTCTTCTAAAAGTCTAGTTTACCTAGAAATTTAAATCACTCAATTTTGATGATTGATGACCAAGTTATGGCCAAGACAAAAACATGGGTTGTGGAAAAATTTTGACAGCATCTCCCCTAAAACCCCAACATTTTCTTTATACAAACATTCTTTAATTGAGGACCACAACCAACTCAAACAACCATAAAACTGAGCTAAGACCAACAACCATCATTATCATACAAAGTTAAGGTTTTTCCCAAACCTAACCATCATCAAAAAGGGTTTTGGTGCTTAGTTTTCTATACCTTAAATCTCTTGCACTCTTCTTCCTTCTTCTTCGATCATATAAACCCTTGATTACACGGAGTAATTCAAACCAAAGTTGCCTTCCTTCTCACTCGTATGCCCTAGCTCTCAAAACCCAAATGATAACAGCTTCCCATTTACAAGACCAATATTTTACTTATACCCATCATTCAAGGCCATGTTTGACAAACCATTTGTATTCTTTTTCCTATTTTTTGCATTTCTGAAGCTCTTCATATTTCTTTCATTTACACTTCAATTTATCATCATTTCTATATTGGCATATAAACTTATTATGATACACCTTAGTCCTTAGATTGGTAAATTACTAATTCTACCTTGACTCTGGATTAATTCCCTGGTTTTTATCATTTTCATCTTAGTAATATTAATTTCCTAAAAATTTAAATAACTTATATACCCAAACATATTATAAAACTATCAGGTATAATTTGGGGTGTTACAACTCTTCTCCTTAAAGAATTTCCTCAGGGCCCTTGAAATTAGTTAATTAATTGAATTACTGAGGTATTGTTCCCTCATAGCTTACTCGACTCCCAAGCCATTCTTCCACGCCATGATGTTGTGTTAGAGTACTTTCACCAATGTTATTTGCTTATTCTAATTGTTTCACTTCTCGAGCTATTATAGCCTTTGCCCTCATCATAGAATAATCCGACAATTTGCAAGATTCTGAAATGTGTAAGATATGATTCATCTTATTTATATCTCCAAGATGGACACAGAAGACATCAGTAGTTGGTCAACTCGAGGAAGAGCCAAATCATAGAAGCATAGCGTCCTACTCTTTTCTAAATTTCATACTTGATCGATGAATTGGACTCAATTCTTCCTTCTTCCCAACCTAAGCACTCCATGGGGATACCCTTAGGAACACTTTATCACTTACTTCATATTCAATATCTTTCCTTCAAATTCAAGATATGACTTTGGTCAATCACTATGCAACTTTAACCTTTGTCTATCAACTCGAACTTCATATGCATCTTACTATGTCCGCACTAACTCACCTTATGCCCATTTAATTTCTATCCAACATACCAAGAGTTCTACATCTCCTGCCATGTAAAGCTTCATATGTGTCATGCTGCAATGCTTGCTTGATAATCAAGTGTTATAGGCAAATTCCATTAATGGAACATACCTATCCTCTAACTCCCATACCTATTACACATCCTCAAGACATCTGCTGTCCCTGAAACCCCCGTCCTCTCATCATCCGTCTGTCTCATGGATGGAATGTTAGATCAAATTCAGCCTAGCACCCGAGGGCCGACCACCTTCAAAATCCGGGACGTAAATCTGGGTCTCTGTCCACACAATAGATAATGGAACACCATGCATTCCCGACAATCCTTATCCGCACATATAGCTCCAACCAGTCGATCCATAGAATCAATCCTCGATCAGATAAAATGGGCCGAATTTTGTGAGCCTCATCACTATCACCCACACTTAATCATGCTGAGTTTATGTGAAAGGAATATCTACACAAACTCGATGGTAATTGTAGCTCCCAAAACTCAAACCCGCGATCACCGTCAACCCGTATCATAAGTGGATGTCCCAAGTCACCCGACATACTTTCGTAGTAATCCGGCAGAGTCTCCTTTTGTAAGGGGAGTTTCACCCAAATACAATACTGGTGAGTAAACCTCGTCCCAAATACCCATAACAGAGCACATCACACGAAGAAACGACCACTCAGTCTATAAACAAAGACTTCGTGAATAATATCTCAGAAACATACCAACTATGTCCAATAGTTCTAAAAGTTAATAATTTACTTATACAACACATATATCAAAATTAAAAAGCACTTCTAATACATGTATACAAATCATCAAAGCCACAACCCGACTTTCTTCACAACCTCAGCCTCCTAGACGCAGCCGTCCCCTCTCACGCCCCCGACCGTAAAATAATATCCTCGACAGGTGGTGAGCTAATGCTCAAAGAGGAATTGCCTTGCTGCCACTCAATTGGGCAAGCAGCAATGTCTAAAATAAAACACACATTCAAGCAAATGCATGATCCTACTTGAATGTCTAACTCATCATCTCGCACCTCGAGCGTCCTCATCGACTTCACACTCGCCTAAGCCCTCAAGGATGAGAATTATTATTTGTTTGTCAGGACAACCCTCCGATGCAAAGATATCACCGGGGCCGCCTCCGACGATCGATATTATTTCCAGGGATTCACCTTCATGGTATCAATCAAGCATTCGACAATTGATATTTTTTTGGCTTTGGACTATTATTAAATTACCATTTTAGAGCTAACCCGAACCATTTTCTAGATTCATCTCACAGACTACCCTATAAATCTCAGTGTGTTCCAAGGCATATGAATTCATGTATGCCAATTCCAACAGCTCACCCACATGTAAATATATAAACATGCATATATTTACAAAACAATCAATTCACACAATCATGTCAAGGCAATTCTCATTTCATACATCAAAATTAGCTTACTGGGGTTAACAGTGATCAAACACGGGCATCCAACTTGAATCACTCCGATCAAACACATTTTTATTAATAAAAATATATTTTGAGAATGACTGCTTTGGGAATATGAAACCTCTACTATTCCCGAAAATCACAAATCACCTGCTCACTTAATGAACTCCAATTCACGGCCATTCCTACCATCCAAACTAATACATGATTTATCATCATATTTCCAAATTTTAACAACCCAATCATCCGTGCGCCTCATGGTCGCTCCAATGGGTGTTCAAAATCATATCAATTCGTCCCAAGGTTTCGACCGATCAAACGTGCCCTCACTCAACATCAGCTCAAAACATTCGCAGTGCTCTAAAGAAGGAATAAAACCCATAGGAGAAACTCACCAAGGAGTTTGTCAAAACCTCAAACTTGTCCGAGTCCGCCTCCCGCTTAGAGCAAATTTTCCTTCTGTCTCCGAAGATCGCCGCACGGCCTGAGTCACAAGATACTTCAGAGGAGAGGTGTCGAGACTCTCTTAAACCACCCATTGGCTTCCACCCACCGCCACTTCCTAATTCACGCTTTGCCTCCCTTTCTAATTGGAGAAGATATGTCCCCAGATATGTTTCTGGGTATTATTATTCTCATTAATATAAATTTAAAATGACTATTATGTCCCTCTCTTTTCCCGCTTTGACATTCGGCATTATCTCGGCTCGCCCTTTTCATCATTTCTTCTACTCATGCCACCGGCAAAATATGAAAGATTTGTTATACGTGACTTTCACAGATCGAAAATCGACAAGACCAAAAACATGATGACTAAAATGTGTCAACTCCAATGGTCTCGAATTCTATGAAATTTTACGTGCATTCAGATTTCATGAGATCTATTCCAACGGTGAAACTGCTTCATCATCCGAGATCTAGAGAATAAATTTTGATTTTTAATCGAAATTACAATTCTTTGTAGTCCCAAATTACGATTTTGCCATTTTTCCGTAAATTGGAATTTCTGGGTTCCATTCTCTTAGGAATTTCGTCTGGGTTCTGGATAATCGAATCACCACATGCATATGTAACGTGCACTTCAACATGCATAAACAATCATTTAAATCTTAAACGACAAAAACCACGCACTTCATCCCAAACAAGAAGGATGTGGCCCGTGACAGGTCCTCTCATTCCACGCTGACTCCTCCACTCCATAGTGCCGCCATAGCAACTTCATCACTCCCACTTCGCTCAAGGTCGCAAAACCCGATCACGGCGATCCACACGCACACCGGTCCCTCCTCGCGCCCCATCCGCCAACCTCAACTGCTCCCAATCCACTACATGAGCTGATCCGAGTATACTTCCTGAGCATGGAGACGCGAAATGGCCTGACACTGACATGTCAAGCAGAATCGCCTGCCATACGCAATAATGCTCACTCTCTCGAAAAGTATCTCGAAGACCTAATAACCCGGGCGACACAGCTTCTCGCTTTGCCGAACCTGACCACCTCTCTTAGGCATCACCTTCAAGAAGACATGATCCCCAGTCCTCGAACTCTATGGGTCGACGCCGCACATCCGCATAACTCTTCTATCGACTCGAGCCGCGGAGAAAACGCTGTTGTATCAAGCTCACTTCCTGAGGTGTCTCTAATCGATCGTGACCAAAGATGGCTTCCTCTCCCCACCTCGTCCAACAGGGACAGATCTACATGGCCTCCTATAATGCCTCATACGGCAAGTCCGTATACTCGCCGGTAACCGTTGTTGTAGGCAAATCCACTAAGGGCAAATGCTCCTCCCTAGGGTCGCTCTTTATGATCCAAGACGATGCTCGTAGCATGTCCTCTATCACTGATAGTCCTTCAGACTCAATCTATTATTCAGGGTGGAATCGCCAGATTCATCGTCACCACAGGTCAGTTCTTCGAAACTCTTCCAAAAGTGTGCCGTAAACCTCGGGTCCTCATCCGACATCAGGGATGTCGACACCCAGCGTAGCCTGATTTATCTCTCAATGCATAACCCGGCAGGTTCCAAGGCGAAGGTCATCCACGCTGCTAGAAATGTGCCGACTGGGTGATTTGGCCCACTATCACCTATACCGGCCATGCTTCTCGTTTCATATGTCTGCGTGGCAAGGTCACAAAGTCTACAGATCGTGGCTCCCACTTCCACTCAACCACCTCCAATGGTCAAGTAGCCTGGCAAGCTTCCTGTGGCTCAAATTTTATAACTCGTCGATGACAGAGACATCGCCGAACAAAGTCCCCACTGTCTCTTCATCTGCGCACTCCAATAGTATCACACTAAGATCCCGGGCGATCTTGTATTTAATTCCTGGATGATCGGCAAATCGAGAGCAATGAAACTCCTTGAGAATCTCCTCTCTCTAATCGGTCAACTGGGGAACCACTACCCGCCCTGGTGAGTCAAGATCACTATCTATGGAACGTCCAAATTTTTGTCACCATACCGGGATCGACTCGATCCCTGATGGACTATCTCACGCCCCGCCATCGAGACTAATCACTTTTGCTCACCGTAGATCGTGTAGCCACTATCTCCTTAAGGTACCCTGAGTCCGTCATTATCAGAGCCCAAACCGTCCTACGCCTCGAGCATTCCCGCCACACTCCCAGCTATACTAGCCACGCTTCCGTGACTTCCGACCAGCATCGTTGTCATGACTGCTTTACCGAGATGGTAATGCAAAGTGAAGTCATAATCCTCTAGGAACCCATCCATCTCACAAGTACTCACATTGAGGTCCCACGCTGAAAATATACTTCAGACTTTTATGGTCTCACACCAATTCCCTGCCGATGGTAAAGGAGCCAAATCTTCTACGTAAGACTACTACGCCAACCCATGTCGTGTGTGGGGTAATTTCACGTGATTCTTTAATCGACGAGAACCATGTTTACTACCCTCTGATCATCAAACACATCCCAATCCGGCCCCTAGGTACTTCGTACAACATGACCGTGGTACCCCGTCCTGGGCCTGGGATTCATCGCATGGAGTTGAAGTGAACTTCTTCAACTCCTTCGAATGCCCTCAGACGGCCATCTCCACTCAAACTCTGACTCCTTCCGGGTCAACCCAGTCATAGGTGTCACACCCAGAGAAATCCTGCGAATCTCCCCAGAATACCTGCACCAATCCCAAGAAACCACGATTCAAGACCGACTCGGCCCTCCCAACTCATCACCGCTCGACCTTCTCCTGGTCGACCGACACTCCCGATACACACCACGTGTCCCAAAATCTCACCTCGTAAGTTTAACTCGCACTTATTGAACTTGCAGACACTTTATGGGGTCTCTCAATGAACTAAAATTCATCCTTATGATAATGGTGCTCCACTGATCGATGATCAGATGTCATCCAGACAAGATCACTACAAACTGATTCAAATAGGATTGAATATCCTATGCAAGGATCCATGTAACGTCGCCGCAGATCATTAACCGAAGGGTACCGGAAACTAAAGTGCCCATAATCGCCACCCAAACATTGCCTAGTGGAAATTCAGATCCCTAACCCTCACCGATGGTAACTAAAAGGATAATCACTTCCGATAGACTCGCTCCTTCCTTAACCTTCATTCTCAAACAAATTCATTATCCTCTGAATGGCACCATTCTTGATCACAACCCGGTTCAATCACGTAATCAATGCACAAATACGGTCTATCCTCTTCTTCAGAAGAACCCAGAGTCACCCATGGTGAAGTGCCTTGGCCTATCGAACCCCGTCTCAATAGCTCCTCAGAATCGGACTTCTAAGTTCTCAGAATCACTAGTGCTTATCCTATGCGTGAGTCATAGACAAGGTGAAGCACTGTGGTGTAACTCGACACCGAAGTCTACGACCTCTGACAGGGAACAGGCTCGCATCCGAAAACAGATCCATACTGCATACTACTCGAGGCAGATCGGCCGGGTCCTTCCTCTCACCTCTGCAAGGGCCTCTAACTAACCCGCTTAATCGGTCCCTGACACCTGACCACACCATCTGGGAAAATTGGCTTGGTCTCCAAACACCACACAGCACTGGCTCCCACAGTGGTAGCAACCCTCCACGCTTCACAACGATAATCACTAGTTTCATCACCAATCCAGATCCCAAGACATGATCTAATCCTCAGAGGTCCACATCCCAAGTCCATCAAGGAGTCCTCGAGATCTCCTGCACCAGAACTCGACACACACCCCGGCTCTACTTTAACTGCTGTGGGAGAACTCATATGTGCGTTCCTAAAGTCTCAACCCTCTAAGCCCAACCCCATCACAACCACAAAGAATGAAATTAAAATGCGGCACCATAATCAAATAACACTTCAGCCCAGGTGAGATAACAAAACGCACTGCATAACCCGCTGATTCCACTCCACGCAGGACTACAGAGAGCACTCTTCCCCCACCCCCATGTCCCCGCCCCTGTGGCCTCGTCCCCCGCTCACTCCATACTCTCGCCCCCGCCCGCCTCGTGAAATGTGTGCCTCACGAGCCCCCAAACCGAGGACCCAGCCCCCGGTCTCGCACCGTGTCAGGAGGAACGATCGTATCCCTCCTATCCCGCATCGACTAGGATCAGAAGTCGGTCTCCAAACCTCCTGATCCCCGCCTCTCGGGGCAACTTGCCTCATGTCTAGTCAGTCAATAATGGTAGCACACCATCCGTCCCGCCGACCGATAACTCTCTCATCTGGTCCCCGTCCTTGATGGGCCGCGACCAGAACCCGTGAACCAGCTTCTGCCCTCCCAACCGGGAAGAAGACCGACCGTCCTTCCTCTACCACTAACACTGATCCCGAGTGCCCGAGAATCCTCCATCTCTCATGGTCATTCGCCCAACCATGAATCCATATCCAGCGAGTCCTGCCAGTCCCGTCCGACGGACAAATCTCCACCCATTCTAATCTCCTAACTCTGCCATGTCTCCGGGCCAATGGATTTACAATGGTCCACAACTCCGTGAATCTGAGCCACGAGTCCATCACAGCCATCGCCTCTTCACGAACCCCAAGCCTGATGCCTCGCAAACGGAAATATCACCATGAACATCTCCCAACCCTTCATTCTTCATGTAGTCGGTAACCCCCAGTCTCTAGAAGTCCCAGCCCATCTCCACCACACCTTGCCTCATTCCTCAAATTTAGACTGCACAACTCGACCTGTCAGATTCTGGAGGTGATCTCCATAGCCTCAGCACGTCCCATCCGTAAGATAAACCAAATGGTCCCGCCACTCTCCGGTCCCTCCCGTGAATGCCTGAGGTGGTGCGCCCAAATCTCCTCTGATAGGCTTACTAGGTCCCTCCCCAGACTTCACCCGCTATGCTAGCTTCATACACAGCAGTCAGAACACTCCACAAATTTCACAAAGGCTCACTTGATCAACACCACTACTGGTCAATGTCAGAGTTCTGATCATGACTCCGTGGATCGCTCCCCACGCCCCTCGCCCTCATTAGTCACCACACACCAAAATGACACAATACACGCAAGATCTCAAGGCACACTGTACCAGACAATTAATCATACACAAAATCGGTTATATATCAAGTCCCCGTATTTATAAGCAAATGCAAGGCAATCACTATCTAAACAATCATTTTGATCACAACAAAAATTTCATTTTGAAAATTCTGTCTGCACCTACTGATTTATTGGCTTCAAAAAATTTCTCCCTGTAAATGACTCTGTGGAACAAAGACTGAGTCAAACTAGGTCAAAACAAAGGGAGGCACTAAGGTACACCCATGCCCACCCAAGACGCCTGTGTGTGCTGCACAAGCTCTACACGGCCCCATGACCCCCGTGCCGCCTTCAATGCCCGCTGGTCGCCCAAACTACACAGGCTGCAAGTGTGGTTCTGCACTTGGGTCCCGCCTAGCTCGTTGCTCAAATGGGGAGTATCATTTCCAGGTTCCAGACTTTTTTCTGCTTTTCTTATTAATTTTTTTCATTATTCCAACATCGAAAATAAAAAACATATCTATATATATATTTTTCATTATTATTTTCCTAGATACCTTAAACAAATTATGTACTTGATTCATTCAATTTTCTTCAATTTTACAATTATAAACTTAGAAAATTATTACCACCCTAAACCAAGTAAACTTATATAATTATTTTTCTTTTTATTCCAATCATGCTGTCCAATTAATTTTCTTCTCAAAACTTCCTGATCCAACACTCAACCTCTTAGTGTTCAACCTCAAATTTGTAAAATTTGATTTCATTATCCTATAAACTCAATCTTAAATTACTAAAAACTAGTTTTATTTCTTTCTTCCAATTTTACATAATGGGTCAGAAACTCCACTTACTTTCAACACATCTATATGCTAATTTCTGCCACCTCCAATCACCACAAATACACAATATGGTATACACACCATTCATCAAACAATCCACGTTGATCACACATGTTATAAACATCAATCACACAACTGGCTATGATCAAAGAATCAAAACATGATAAGGTTCTATAATTCTCTCCTGTGGCCTTCCTAGGTAATCCACACCAAACTATATCGACTACACTGAGTGTGATGGATATCCAAACCCAAGCTCCTTAGGCACTGATACTCTAAAGCTCGATACTCAAGCCTGTGACGCCCCAAAACTCAACCGTTGATCACCCACAACTTTGCTTAACACACAAGGGTGACGCTGTCATCTCACGCCATCAGAATCAGCAGAGTTCCTTTGCAATGTGGAGTTCACCCATAACACTGATAAACATGTCCCAAACAACAACATATCATCACATGAGCAAAACTGGCCATACTGGGCTCCATGTAACAAAAGACTCATAAACAATGATCTCAGAAAAACATACCAACTATGTCCTAATAGTTCAAAAGACATTTACCTTTAAGTACAACACATATATCAAAATTAGAGAATTTTAATATATGGTTAAATCACAAATACAACTGTACTTTCTTCATTAACCTCAGCCTTCTTCTAGATCAGCTGTCCCTCACACCCTTGTGTTCTGCAAATAATATATCCCCATTGTGGTGAGCAATGTCAAGAGGTGAACGCCCAGGGGCTACTTCTACCACATGTAATGTTCAGGACAACACACATTCAAGCAAATGCAATGATCCTACTGAATGTTCAACTAACACCACACTTGAGTCCTCATCCTCCCATTTCGCCACTCGCCAGTTCCTCAGAGTGCAAGTTAATTATTATTTTGTTTGCTCAGTGGACAACCCTCCGGTGTATATATCAATCTACGCCTCCACGATTGATATTTTTTAGTTTGGACTACTCCGATAATTAACATTTTAGATAACCTCAACTATTTTCTGTACTCATTCAATGATCAAATTTATATAGTCCAGGTTTTAATGCATATGAATGCATGTATGCTAATTCCATGTCATTCACATGTAAATATATAACATTTAAGAGATTTACAAAACAAATCAATTCAATCATGTCAGTGGGTTCTCATTTCATACATCAAAATTAGCCTCCACTTAAGATGATCAAACACAGCAACAACTTAAATCAGCTCTGATCAAAACATTTTACATAAAAATATATTTTGATAAACACTGCTTTGGAAGAGGAAACTCTGCATTTATCTAAAATCACAAATCATCGATCTAATTAGTGAACTGTAATCACACATTCCTGGCCTCATCCAAACCAATACATGATTTAATCACTATTTCCAAATCTTAACAACCCAATCAATCAAGGCACAACACGCCCATTAATTGTAACTATATCAATTGTCCCATGCCTGATCAATCAAACCGCTTCTCGTCAATTTTATCTAACTCAAACATCTCACAGCGCGATTCTAAAGAAGGAATAAAACCCATAGCAGAAACCCCTCACTCCGCTGGTTTATCAAAACTCCCCAAACTGATGGTCCTGACAGTCCGTCCGCGCAGAGTGCCTTCTTGTCCCGAAGACTACCCACTGGCCTGATCACAAGATATTTTGTGAGAGGTCGAGACTCTCTCAAACCACCACTGACTGACCCACTGCCACTTCTCCTCCAATCCACGCTTGGCTCTTCAATCGAGAAGACATGTCCCGTGACATGTTTTGACATTATTCTCACGCAATACAAATTCTCCAAATGACCATTATGTCCCTCTTTTCCCGCTTTACATTTCTCCCGCACTTATCCCCACACCCTTTCATCATTTTCTTCACTCATGCCACTATACATGAGGTACTGTTATATGCGACTGTCAGATCAAATCAAGCACTATGGTTCAAACACGACGTCAACCGGCTAACTATGACTATCTCGAATTCTAATGGGGAATTTTAATGCATAAGATTTCAGACGATTCCAACGGTGAAATCTGTTTTCCATTTGAGATTCCATATAATTGGATTTTAATCGAATTACACCAGAACTAATTGCTGATTATTATTTGAATTTAAATTTCTGTCTTACAAAGATTTCAAATTAGTTTTGACTGTCAATATCGCCAAACACTTAGAGTTACACATTCTTATCATGATTTTCATCCTTCCACCACATAGTACTTATTCTCTAAACTGGTACATCTGTTACTCAGATGTATGGTAAAACACCGAGTTATGAACTTCATGTACAACTCTTTCCTCACTTCATTATCTCGTCAAAAATTTGATAATCTATTCAAAATACAAACTTCCATCTTCTCTCAATCAAAATTAGTCTTTACATGAAGCTCCTGACTGCCAAATTTTTTCTCAATCTCATCCTTTTTCAAAGATCTGCAATCATTTGTTTTAAATAGGTTATGATTTAAATCCAGCTTCTAGTTGTAAAGCTCCATCATCTACTAGTCTCCAATCATTCACTCAGGTCACATGATGACTGCACTATTTTCCAACCCTTCTGAAGGATTATTATCACATTTAGCTTTGTCGTGAAGGGTCTTATTGAGTACCACAATCCCAAAACAATCTAACCACTCCGTTCTCAAAATCCAACTCTTTCCCAATCATGGTGCATTTGGTTGACCTTCCAGGATTTGTAAAGATCACATTTTTCAATTATAAATAGTGTCGCTATACTTCAAAGCTAACACCACCAAAAGCAAGATTCAACCCCAAATCATGTGATGGTCTCACCATGTGGTTTTAATCGCTTTGGAGGCATATGCCACCACTTTTCCATCTGCATCAATACACATCCCAAACCTTCAATTTTCGATCGCATTATTATGACATATTCTTCCCGGCGAAACAGCTCACACTGCAAGCCTAAACTGCATTTTTAACTGCTCAAAACTCACTAACACTTGTCATCCCATCAAAGTAACTTTGTAAGCGGTGATGCAAGACTTGAAAATTCTCAAGAACCGAGAAAATCCTGTTGGAACCCAAGAAACTTTTCACCCCACACATTTCGAGGAGTGGCTTCAACTTTACAACTGCCTAATCTTTATAAAGGTCAAACTCCTATACCTTCATAGATAATACGGCCTAGGAAGGACACTTCCTTACAAAAAATCACATTTACTTAACTTTGCAAATAACTCAAGCTTCTCTCGTAATCAGAATACTTAGCCTCTGTGCCTGTTGTTCATGTTCTGTGCATCTTTAGAATACACCGTGATGTCATCAATAGTCACCACTACTAAACTTATCCAAACGAAAGGAAACCCCATTCATCAAATCCATAAATGCAACTGTGCATTGTCAACCCAAATGGTATTTACCAAAACTTTATGATTAATTAACAAGGGAAAGGTTGTTTCTTGCGACATCAACATCTTTCAATCCTGAGTTATATAATCCATTAAAAGTTTATCTTTGAAAGACGCTTGCACCTTTCCAACCCACTCAACAGATTCTTCTGGCTCCCTATGATAACTTGATATTTATTTTCATCATACTTTATTTTTTCCATAACTCAACTACTTGAAGAAGTGTCACCTTCTTTTTAAGCAAATAAACCCACAAGACCTTTAGTAAGTGATGTTAATTAGGTCTGATGAAACCCTGTCCAATGTCTTAATGGAGTCTTCAACCTTTTAGTTCATTGGAGCCATAATGAGAAATCCCTTAGAAATTGAGTAGTTCCATGTACCTACTCCATAGACATATCTACTTTTCAGGTGGTATCTCAGTACTCCCTGAAACACACAGGAATTCCTTAAATCATTTTAATCTTTTCTAAATTCACCTGCTCCCTTCTTGAGTCATACCTCAAAGCCAACAAAGCCACAAATCCTTTTCTAAACTCCACAGTTTCAGACATGAAATTACCTTGACAAGGGGCCTTAACTAGGATACAAATATGTATCATACTTTGATATGTCAAACATTTGCCAATACTATTTTCTTATCACAACCTAAATTATAGTCTTCCATGTCAGACAACCATCCATCTCTAAAACTAACCAAATTCCACGGAAGGGTAAAGCAAAATTAGTCCACCAGAACCCTATCATGAACTGCTAGGACAATCTCTTGGTGTACCTGCTTATCCCAACATTATCCTACACTTGGTGTCATATGTCGATGCCAAAGGCTTTAACGATGCAAATTTGTTCACATACATATAGAATGTGTAGAGCCAAGATCATCAAAGCATGGTATTTCTATTATAAAGGTGAATGATCTCATAATCACCCTTGCATCCTAAATTTTTTACACAGCTCAGCATAAGCTCCTGCTGAAATGAGGCGAGGGATCGTCCAACACCGCCCTTCCATATTATATCACCGCCCTTTATGCCGAACGCCACCTCGACCCCTACCTCATCCCAAACAAGGTGGTGTAACAAACTCCCTCCGCCACTTCCTCTGCATACTTCTACTATCCCCAACCCTCTAGGGCACCACAGTAAATGACATGCTCCACACCTAAGCATCCCCACTATTCTATTAAACACCCAAATTTTTGTATCTATGGCAAAATGAGGCACTATAAGACTTTCTGTCCCCATTGACATGCCTCTACCAGCACTTGATAAATCCCAGACGCCTTGTCTTTTCCCCATAAAACCTGCACCCAATCTTTCTGGCTTTGAGACTCACTCCTTTTACTCCATGATACAAAGCTCCTCTCATAACTTCCTCTTTAAACTTTATCTCCATCGCTTGGATCAGATTCTCTACTTCATCGCAATCAAGATCAAATCGATAGAAATTCACCTATCGAAAACAATAACAGTGCCGATATTTGTTTATGGACTCATTTTAGTCCATCCTCAAATTGGGTTTACAATCAAACAGTTTATGAGGATCGATTCAGCTGATACTAATTAGTGACTAAATTCTTTCTACATCAAACACCACAAGTTCTTGTTTCTTATCTAGGAACTCGTTTCACTTTAGTTTCCCGGTAATTATCGTAGACATATTTGTCTTAAACTCTTGGATGAAAAATTCCATGATATGGGACCAAAGTCTCTACCTTAATACCAATTTCCTCCCAATCATGTGATCATTCGCATTAAAGAAATGTATCAAAGTATTTCTTGATCAGAGGACATCTCACATCCTCCATTAACCTTATGAACTTTTCTAACTCAAAATTCTGCTTTATCTACTCCTTCCATAAAAAGCTAACCCATGGGAATCTCACCCATGTCTCCTTATCATGTCTATCTGGGCTTTAGGAGTCATTGCATCTTTCCTAATACAAGCCATGTCCCAAATACTTAGCAAAGCTTCATTTGGCCTCTACGTGACATGATCACCATGATAGATCTCGTGTTGCAACCCTTTGATACCTGGGCCAACACTTCGCTACTTCTTCAAATTAATCGAAGGGTGATCCATCTATACAAGACAAACACAAGGATAATCCTCACATTGTGCCAACATATTACTAGACACATGTTTTATCCATAATTTGCGACAAAGTCACAAACCCTTACTTCTGATATCACTAATTATTTGACTCAACCCTCATTTAGGCAAAGAGGCTACACATGAGACTATAATCATTAACCCGTTTTTCGACATTATGAACCATACATAATTAATTCATAATCACAACACATAAAACTACCGAACCTTCCATAGATCATAATGTTCAGATAAATATTTAAGTCTCATTGATTTGTACATATACAAAAAAAAAAAAAAAACTCTTTACATTCCATTTGAATCAAAATTTGCAGGTAACACCTTGTAGATGTTTGACTCCCATTGCAAGGCCTCCCAGCCGAATGCCTGGATGTCCTCTTCAAAGACTTACACTTTATTAGAAACACCTAATGCTGGCTGATAAATTGAATTTAAACACATATGTAACTCTATAATACTCAATTCGTAGTGGTCTTCAAAAAGACTTACCTATATAAATTTGCTTGTAGAAAACTGTCTCTATTTGCAGCAACATCTATTCATATATCATTGCACTTGTACATTATACCATTTAGCAGAGAGTTCTCTTACCCACAATTGTCATAAGGCACATTGTTACTTATTTACATCATTTATATCTCTATTTAATGTTACTGAATCATTTGCTTTCCATGTTACATGCTTCTATAACTGCTTCCATGTTATACGTTTTACAATGTTTCAATCATTTTTTTGTTTTATCACATCTTATGTCTGATGTTCTCATTCCAGATATTCCCGTAAAAGTAGCAGATAATCTATATAATATGTATAAAATTCGAATATACTTATCATCAGATTGATATGAATTTAACTGTATCAACTCGCAATGATTCTATAATGATCCAAACGATCATGTCATCGACCAAATGGGTCTGATATTCATAAAAATCCAGGCAATCAAATTTTCCAAAATGGTAAACGGTAATTGGGCCAAAACCGTAATTTTTCTGTATCTCTTGATTGACAAAACGGATTTCAATTTTGAATCATCCACTAATCTAACTACCACCGTCAATTTCATCGACTTCGGATAAACATCACGCTGATAATCACGCCAGTGAACGGCTTGTAAGAGGATACATGATGCACAAAAGCCACTGACACACGGATTTTCATGACATGTTGTAATGGATTGAATATGAGTTAATATATTAACGACCTGATCATAAAGGTCAAAAAATCAAGACAAAAGGGACATTATCTGGGAATTATGGAAATGTTTTAATGAGAATACACAAAGCTGGGTCTTCTTTCCTCCATTTTTGAGCAAAACGCAGGAGAGTAAAAGCTGAAGCAGTTGGTTTTCAAGTTTAGAGAGCTCATCTCTGTGATTTCACTGTTTCTGACTACTCCATTCTCACTCTTATACAAAGCAAAGTCGCATTTTGATGCTATTATGCTGACACACCTATCATTGACCTGGCAAACTGTAAGATATGATCTTTTCCTACGGTTTATTCCTTCGCTAAGATTGTTTATGACAGATTCGTCATGCTCAGTAATATGATTCATCCCAGCAAAGTTTGAACCGAGGAATTCCTCTAATTGTGTGGCTATGAATAAGGCCAACCCGAGTGGCTTCACCTATCACTGTTTTTGCAATCTTTACGATGTTGGTTGATTTTAAATGAATTGTTTGTGTTTACACTATCTATGGAGCTAATTGAGTTATTGATTTCTGAAATTGAATAAATATGATTTGTGAATTAATTATGTTAATATATACATGTTTTATATATTGTATTATTGTTATAGATCACCACAACGATTCCATACACTACAAAGCACTCAGAATATTAGGAGTGAGTGCATGACATGAAAGAAAAAAAAAAAGGAAAAGACAGTAAAGGAATTTCACTAAGATTTCCTAGAATCAGGTCAGAGATTGTCTAACACCACGTCTGAGGGCCCATGAATTGTTTCTGATAATATCCAAATTGCATTCTCACTTTAGGGTATCTCAATATAGTTTATCTAACTCTTAGTAAGCTTTACAACAAAGTTTTTTTGTTTTTGAAAATGATTTTAATTTAAGATTTGGTTTAGCATGGAGGAAGCCTATGAGGACTCGAGACATGGGATCGGGCATGCAGACATTCCAAGTATGACTTATTTGTTTTGAGTGTGGCTCTGTTTCACTTACTAAGATGCTTGACTGAGACAGTAACCACGAGGTACCAACACGGTTTTGCTCCAATCCCCACAGAGACATCACTATTTCGTGCATGTGAGTGATATGATGATCAGCGCCACTAGAGCCACTTGTGTTAAGTTTGCCAGGCTGGTAGAGACTTTTGTATAATAATGTATTAAAATTGTACATTTTAACATATGCCAACAAGAGGATTTATTAACTCTTAACTATGTAGAGGAAGATGTATTTGGTGGGAAAGGTCATTTGTGGGCCTAAGAGGTCAAATTATTTTATCACACGTGATCCGATGTGGGTCATTGAACCTGCTAGATAGGATGTACTGTTAGAGTTCCTCATACAAGTGAGACTTTGCTCGATTGCAGGTGCCTGTTACCCGACTCACTTAATATTTCAGATAGGTCACTTGGTTATCAACGACACCTCGGTTTTCAAGGCCACAAACAGATCGAGCTGCAAACACACCTGTAATGAGGATTCGGCTATGCCATATCATATAGTAAGAGCATTACAACTTTGGCAAAGCCTGATGAGGGTTTAGGTATGTGTGTGGATTACCTTGTAAGGCTACATTCGGATGATTGTAACATCGTATGGAATGTGTTTTATGCGAATGTAAGTGCACACATGTTGTTGTGTATGAATTGTGTGACTGCAGGTTGTATGAATTAGTGATTGTGTGCTTAGTGAATAGCACATAGAAAATAAAATATTGTATCACTTTTTTTTTTTTTTTTGAGGTTTTACAATGTAAAACCCTAAAGAAAATAGATAATAAAATAAAATAAAATTTAATAATTACTATTTTGTTATACCGTGAAAATGAAAATAAATATTTTTTTGTAGCTTCAACATTTGAAAGAAAAAAATGATAAAAAATGTGTAATAGTATATATATATATATATATATATATATATATATATGTTATATATATATATATTATTATTATATATATTAGTATATATATATATATATACATATATATATACTTCATAAGGCATCCGGATGGGCCATCGCCCATTTCTCACTTCGTCGTGGTACGCTGCGGCTGCACGCGACATAAACAGTGTAAGGAAGCGCCCACGCCACGATGGCGACTTCGCACACGGCCGAACCGGGCCACGAGCACGCCACGGCGACCACCGCACGGCTGGTCAGCGGCGCCGGCTGTTGGGGAAGGTCGATACAATAAATTGTATCGCGATGGCGCGTCACCGGCCGGGCCAGATTGAGCAGAGGCGCTGCAGCACGTCGAGGCTTAAGATATTACGCCAGAGCGCCACCGATACTGGCACGAGGCGCGACGATACAAGATATGGCTTGGTATGGCACTACGCGATTAATGGGCAAGCGGCCGGCGCGCACGCAAGGCGCCATGGCACGCAGCAGCGTAGTCGGCCAGCTGGCGCTTGCATTGTGCACTGACTAATTCTTGACTCAGCATTGTTCCAGTCTGTTTACGACTATTCATGAACATCACATTAAGGTTTTCAAAAGAAAAAATAAAATAAAATAATTTTTTTTTAAAAATAACAAATAAAATAAAATGAAACAAAATAATTTTTTTTTTTGTTAAAAATGTTTTTAATATGAGAACTCATTGTCTTATGATTACCTATGAATGCAATGAATTATCAGTATGAAAATTTTTAGTATAAAATAGTGTCTTATATTGTTACAACTCAGAGATGCCTGATCAATAGATAGGAGTTGGGGCTTTAAATACTGAGCTGGGAGAGTCTCCTTAGCGAGTTCCCAGGAGTTTGGGCCAGACTGGGGATGATATGGTCTGTCACAAAGTCAGTATCCCAGTGATTCTATCAATAATGGGACCCAGGACTCATGGACATGTCAGAGTTCCACGTCATCCTCGGGATGGATCGTCAGACAAATTTTCACAGTACTCACATCATCATGAGCGTAGAGTGGCTTACCCACACGCAGGATCTGCACTATGTTGTATTTCCTCAGGGGGACAAGCATGATACATTTGCTCCATGCTGTACGAGTCCGTCATAACAACATGTGGGTTTGGCTTGAACAGCCTATTCCAGATAGACTTGAGCTAGACCCACTAAGATCCACTCTTGTGAGTTTGCTGGAAAAAGGAGGATGTTTCTTCCATTATTTACTATAGACTGCTCCAGAGAGGGTCAGACTGCATCGGTTATAGCTCCTGGTACTCGCCCATCTCTATAGACCCCGATATAGGATTTGGCACCTCACTGAGTTGATGAACCACATTCCAGCATGTGGAGCCAATTTTGATCATGTGTCCATTAGACCTAATGATCTCAGTTTATGTAGGTGTCCGCATCAACAATATTTATAACTCTTAAATTCTACTTATCGTCATGAGCATTACCATCGCAAAGATAGTGGCCTAGGTCAAACACAAGGATGGGTTTTTCTGTGTAATGATTTTGCAAATGGCTCAAAATTATAATTTCTAATTGATTTAAGGTTTTGTAAAAACAAAGGTATTTTGATGGTAGAAAACTGGAAATAAACTGAAGTGAAACAAGGAAAATAATAAAAGAGATCTCCTAAAGTGCTAGTCATCAAACAGGGGCCCCGGGTCAACTTGAGGTTCTCTATTCTTTCATAGCTGGAGAGATGACATAGAGTCATCTTCTCAAACCTGATTCTTCATTTTAACCCAAAATCACCCCAAATAACTTCACCCTTGAAAATTGGTATTTACCTCCCATTGATGGCTCTTGACAAAGGAATATACATCACCTTGGACTCACTCTTTCCTAACAAATAATAAATGATAACTAATAAATTGTCATCATCTAAATTAACATATACAATGAACCTAAAAGCTACTAAGTACTCAAGCATTTTGATAAACATCCATGATCAAACCTAAAATTTATGTACAAAATATCCTTTTGAATCGCTTTCAATAACCCATGAGATAAAATCAACGGCACAATGGATTCAACTACATCCAAGGATCCCAAAGCTATCAAATATCACTCATTCAAAGCAACCGGATGATTAAAGCCTACGCTCGACCGAAACTACAATGTAGTAGAAAAACACCGTTAAATGATGGAAAACCTCACTACTTCGATCCGCCCAATAGCCTTCCACTCTCTACAGGTGTTTAGTCAGCCATCCTCCGAAAGCACATCCTCGGAGGGTGTTACACATGAGAAAGGGAGAGAAAATGAGAAAGTGAGAAAGTGAGGAAAACGCCAGAGAGTTCTCAAAGTCCCAAAAACTTATTAATTAAGTCACACCACAAGGCAATCCACCTCGGCACTCTCCTGATCGCAAGCCCCTTTACAAAATTACTGAAACAACATTTGCAAAACCTATTACAAACAAAAAAAGGAAGAAAACCAAAAGAGACAGTGCCAGCAACCAAATATAATCAAATGCAGCATGATGAATAGTATCGAATCTGTAGTGAACAAGGTGTAAGACAACAAAAGGCGCAGAGGCTACTCCCTGTATCATTTCTATATTTTTCTTCACTTTTTCGCTTCTTGGGAACTGATCCAGAACGATGAGTTCTAACTCTGGTTCTTCATGCTTAGAATTGACTCCTACTAATTTTTAATTGAATATCTACAAAACCATGCACTGAACAAAATGCCACTAAAAGAGAATAAGAGTGGACCCACAAAATTTACATTTGATACTTTATCAGCATACCAAAGTGTTTCAAACCCTAACAAAAACAGGTTCAAAATTAGCACTTTTTAGTATTTGAATCATTGAGCACTTCACCACAACAAGCTCCTTTGCTCTATTTATAAGAAGAAGACAAGACCTCTTCGACCGTATTGATTACGGTGCAATCGGAACAGTGTTATTACTAAGAATCTAGTATTCACCGAGAATTGATCGCATTTATTTGATCGGCTGGTAGTGAGCGAGTCTACTCAGATAGACTTCGTGACCTGCTTACCATCAACTCTGAGGGGTTGGGACAATATCCCTAAGACAACGCCTTCGTGATCAAAGCGGTGATAGGTACTTTGAGTTTACAAATGATGCCCTTGATCGACAACGCGCCAAATGCAGATTCACGGATTCCTGGGCTTTACAGGGTATTCCAACCCCATTTAGATCAGTTTGTCGAGTTCAGGATGACATTTTATCTACCCGCCGAGTGATAATGAGTATCACTGAGGATCGCTTTACAATTGTTGAGAGATCATCACCGCATCAAGTTCAAACAGTGTGAGTTTTGGCCATCGAGGTGAGGGATTTTCGGGACACGCGGTGTTAGCATCAGCGTGGCTGGATCTTCCAGATAAGGTCGGTGCGTTGATGAGTCGATGTCTAAGTCGGCCTCTTCGATACGTAGTTTCTGGGATTGGCCGGGTACTACGTGAGATCTATTGAGATTTCTCCTGATATGACTGATGATTTCCAGAGATTGATCCCGGAAGGGAGGTCAAGTTTGATCGGGATAACTGACATGAGGAGGCATTCCAGAGTCAAGAGAGGCTGCATTTCCAGCCCCGTCTTTGATAGTCCCTGATCAAGGACGGGGTACACAAGTTGTATTGTGATGCCTCGAGGGCCGATCGGGATGTGTTTTGATGAAGTCCCAGAGGGTAGTAGTTTGCACTTTATTGGCTTGAAGAATCATGAGTTAGACTACCTCACACACGAGCATTTAGTCATATCAGAATTCTCGCTTAAAGATTCGGGCGCCACTATTTACATGGTGAGCGCCTGAGGTGTACTGCATTATAAAGTCCATGAGACATCACGGACTCAATATGAGGCACCATATGGATGAGTTCCCTGGGAGGACTATGACTTCACTTTCTACATCATCCTGTAAGGCAATGTGGTGGTCATGCACTTACCTGGCCACGAGAGCATTGGCTAAGATAGCTTCCCAGAGTGCATGATGCTCGAGATCAGGACACAATACAAAGATGTTAGCAAGCCTGTGGTACTTTGGGTTGAGGCCTACGCTGCCTCTCGCTGGAAGGCAGTGACTAAGTCCTGTAAGGATCGCTAAATAGTGTCCATCAGGACCGGCAATGTGTACAAAGGACGAGGGTCAGACCATCCACGATGGTAGTCTTCAGATAGAGGACGGTAGTGGTTCTCACACTGACAAGAGAGGAGATCCTCAAGGAGTTTCACGTCTCATTTATCGTGCATCCGGTGGTACAAAGACGTATCAAGATTCGCCGCGCATAACTAGAGCGATGAAGAGACACGTGAGGGGACTTGTTCAACGTAGATGTCTCACGGTCGCCAGGTTAAGGCCGAGCACCGGCCAGCATACTTCAGCCATCGAGGTGGCTGAGCGGAAGTGGGAGCACGCCACGACGGATTGCACCCAATACTGCCACGAACGCCGTGGGGACATGATGGCGATGGGTGATAGTGGACCGCTCATGAAGTCAGCATTTTCAGTCAGGCGGATGACCTTCACATCGAGAGATTCTGGCCGCTGTACATTCGAGATAGTCTCACTACATGGAGTACTAGTATCCATAGTGTCTGGAGAACCGAGGTTTACAAACGCACTTCTGGGAAGAGTTTCAAAAAGGCTATGGACACACGGCCGACCATATACAACTTCTTCATCCACACGATGGTCGGCCGAGAGGACTACAGTGTTATGTGACATGCTGTGGAGCATCCGCTCCGATCATAAGGGTAGTCAAAGAGCACTTCGCTCTATGGAATTCGCCTACAACAAGTATCGCGAGTATACAGGTGGCACCATATGAGGCATTGTATGGAAGGCCATGCAGATCACCGATATGTTGGACCGAGGTGGGAGAGAGTTCCATCACTTGTCCTGATATGATTAGAGACACCTCTGAGAAGGTGAGCTTGATACGACAGCGTCTTCTCACGGCCTAGAGCCGATAGAAGAGCTATGCTGATGTACGATATCGACCCTTAGAGTTCGAGGTTGGATATCACGTCTTCTTGAAGGTGATGCCTAAGAGATGAGTGGTTAGGTTCGGCAAGGCGGAAGCTATCGAGGTTCATCGCGTCTTTTAAGAGTACTCCGAGAGAGAATTGTGAGCGTATCGGTCAGCTTTACCGCCCAAGATGTCGTGTGTCCACAAGGTATTTCATGTCCCATGCTCCTGAGGTACACACCCGTGATCCAAATTTCATGTAGTGGATCGGGAGAGATCGAGGTTGACATGGATGGGACCTCGACGAGGGACCAGTTTGCATTATGGATAGTCTCATGACGCAAAGACCGTGAGCATGAGGGTGCCACGGCAAAGACTGCGATGAGGAGTCAACGTGGGTCATGGCGTGACGACGCCACCCATCCCCTCACAGGACGGCCAGACGCGGCCATTGCTTATCACTTAACGACTAGTTTACACAAAGATGGTATAATGCACGCTTATTGGCATGTGGTTCGAGGATTGCATTTAATTTCTCGATGAAATTCTTTTACGAGGGTAGAAACCCTAAAATTCAAATTTTCCGAAATAAACGGTAATTTCGGGTCCAAACTGAATTTTCAGATCTCGAGCGACGAAACGGATTTCACCGTTGGAATCGCCTCGCCAAATCTAACTACCACGTCAATTTCGTCGCACTCCAAGACGTCAATTTCATCAAGCTGAGGCACCCGGTGTTCAAAAGCCAGAACGGCTCGTAAGAGACATGTGATGTAACAAAGTCACCATTACATGTATTCACGCCGACATGCCGCACACCGGCATATCATACTTCAATGGTCAGCACGCCGTTTTAACCCGCCATCGCTAATGTCGTTTTAACCACAACGCTTAACAGCAATGCCATGCTTTCCAAACACCCTCCCTCTCCATCTCAAGCCAAAAAACACTCACACAGCTGCCATAGCAGTATCAGCTCTTAAAGGTTTTATATAAAGTCCCCTCCAGAGACTTATGCATTCGCCCACTCGCCTGTCTCTAATGGCAAAGAAAACGGTGCCCATCCATCAATGCAGAGGGCTACGCTGTGTGGACACCGATTTGGTGGAGTTCACAACTCCAAGAGGTAGGATCTTTCCACTGGGCTTCATCTTCGCCAAGAGTCATTTTATGGATGTGATTCGCTGAGGCCCTAAGTATAAGCCGATACCTGGCCTCAAAAGCCTCGGAACCGTCGAAAATCTCTAGATTTAGGTGGTCACGGGTCAGTGGCCAACCCGAGGGTTTCACTGTTCACGTGAATAGTACGTGATTTTTTGTGTGAATTTTTATGATGTTGAGTGATTCAAAATGAATTGCTTGCTCGCACTAGCCTATACGAATAATTTCATATCAGATTTAAATCGAATAATACGATTCATAGAATTAATTATGTTAATATATACATGTTTTATATTAGCATGAGTTGCTTGGATCGACATAACGCATTTCATATGCACCCGGGCACCCTATAATATTAGGAGCGAAATAAGATGATACGAAAGTTAAAAAAAAGGAAAATATTTAGTTGAATTTCACTTAAGATTTTCCTAGAATTATGTTGAGATCATTCCAACAATTCACGCCGTAGGGCCCATGAACTGTTTCCTGGTTGCCATCCAACGTATTCGCCTCTGAGGGTAGTCCAATATGTTTACCGAATCCTAGAGTAAGCCTTCGAGAACAAAAAGCTTCGCTTTCAAAAATGTGATTTTACTCGCATTCGCTTAGTGACGCTGCCGGTAGAGTCTATGAGGATCGAGACATGACTAAGTGCAGACATTCAAGTAGGGACTGCTTTGCTTGGATGTGTTTGCTTGTCATGACATTGCGGCACTTAGGTAAGGAACCACATGTAAAATTTTCACTACAGCTTTGCTCACCCCCGTCGAGGATCACTATTTCGGTGACAAGTGAGTGCACAGGAGGACCGACGCCACTAGAGCTCCAGAAGAAAGTCGGGTTGTGGCTTTGGTAGATACTTTTGTATAACATGTATTAGAAATTGTACATTTTAATATATGTTGAATTAAGAATGATTTATTAACTCTTTAACTATGGTAATATAGTTGATGTATTTTGTGAGTATTGATGCAGAGGCCCAAGTGGCCAATTATTTTACTCGCATGTGGACCCAATGTGGTCATTGTAAACTGTTTGGGACAGGTTGTATTTCTGCAGAGCTCCTGCACAAAGAAGACTCGCCTCGATTGCGGAGTGGTGCTCCAAGCTACCCGACTTCCAAGAATATTCCGTTGTGTCGATGGGTCCATTAACGACCCCCAGGATTCAAGGCTACAATATCTATAAACCGTATGCTACAACAATCAGATCCCCTATAAGTACGCCATCTATCCTACCTAGTGACATATGTACAAACTGCTTATTACATTTTCATTCATGTTCAAGCTTATGCACATCTCATATACATGGATAATGTCAATTTCACATGTATCCATACGAGATACATCTTATTAAAGATTCTCATATACTATAACTGCTTACTTTCTGGTTGTAATCTTAGTGGATCGCGCTCGCATTGCCTCCTGTATTTCCTGCTCATGTAATCCTATTTCATATAGCAATCACTTTTATAATTCTTTTACAATTTCATTTATTCACTTGAATCTCGTTATACCGAAATATTTCCTACAAACATAGCTCTTTTTAAACGATTTTCTAGGTACAATGGGATCCAAATTTGAATACGTTTATTTCAAGGAGATTTGTTTTCCTAAAAGTCTAGTTTACCCAAAAATTTGAATTACTCATTTTGGATGAATGATGGACAAGTTATGGCCTAAACACTAAAACTGTACCAACATAGACCATAAACTGCCCGAAAATAGAGCTTCATTTTGACGAATTTTCTAGGTCTAATAGGATCCAAATTTGAATACACTTATTTCAAGGAGATTTATTCTCCTGTGTTTGGGCTTTATCCATGAATTACCAACTCCACCTGATTTAGTGATGACCAAGTTATGGCTAAGATAAAAACACGCGTCTTGGAAAATTTTTGACAACATCTCCCTAAAAACCCCAACATTTTCTTTATACAAACATTCCCTCAATCGAGACCACACAAACTAACCTCAAACAACCATAAACTAGCCTCTAAGACCAACAACCATAATTATTATACAAAGTTAGGGTATTCCCCAAACCCAACCATCATCAAAAAGGGTTTTAGGTTTAGTTTTCATACCTTAAATATCTTGTAATCTTTTCTTTCTTCTTCCTTCTTCTTTTTGATCAGATAAACCCTTGATTACATGGAGTAATTCAAACCAAAGTTGCCTTCCTTCTCACTTCCGTATGCCCTAGCTCTCAAAAACCCAAAGGAGAAATGTCTCATTTACAAGACCAATATTTGTTCTTATCCCCATCCTTCACAAGGCCATGTTTGACAAAACCCATTTTTGCATTTTTTTTTTCCCATTTTTGCATTTAAAGCCCTTCCTTTCTCTTTCATTTACACTTCAACTTATCAATATTTATATATTGGCATATAAACTTATTATCATATGACCTTTAGGTCACGGACTGATAAATTACTAATTTATCCTTGACTCTTGGATTAATCTCGGGTTTTTATCATTTTTCACTTTAAGAATATTAATTTTCGACAAATTCAAAATTAATTTATATTATACCCCTAAACATGTTATAAAACTATCGCAGATAATTCGGTGCCATAAAATAAACAATACTGAATCACCTAATTCATTCGAAACTCGGGTGCATTGAACACCATAATTGTGGTGGGTTGAAGTTAGCAATGGAAATCTCATACTGAGGAACTATATATGCTTGGTGTATAGAAATATTGTGTTAGAAGGTGTTCTTACTCTCTCAAAAATCACGGTTTTAAACTCTGTTTATATGTTTGCTGTCTTCTTTTAGGAAGGGTTGATGCTAGGATTTCTCTGAGCAAAAACTTCTCTTGATTCATGGACTTTTTCTACCATTCTGATAAGACAGTGGAACTACTACGCATCAAAATTTTAAAGAAACCCATGAAAGTTTGTGGAAAATAAGATGGTTTTCTTGCACACTGAACCGTTAAAAAATTCTTTTCTGGAAAAAATGATATTTGTAGGATCTAGTGGTAAGTGGGAATTCATTTCTATGCATACTAAACATCAGAAGCTTGGAAAATAGCATTTGTTTAGATTTTAGTTTATGCAATGTTCTTTTTCCAACCGCAGCACAAGGATTATTAATTCTAGATTTCAACCCATAATCCTTGTTTTATCATGCTTTGAAATTTGGGGTAAATTGACCGGCTGCTCCCATTTCTTTTTTCCTCCTGGTGTCTCAACTTGATTCTTTGAAAAGGATGTGTGATACTATGGTTGCTGGTTGCAGTTCATCCCATCTTGCTGGTTGCATCAATAAATGCTAAAATTCTTAATGAAACAAAAAGAAAGACAATCCATACCATCAGAACATTACAAATTCTTAGTGAAACAAAAAACAGGAAAGGCATAGCTATATCTGAAATAATGTTATATCTTATTAGTACGAATGTCTAGAGAAGGGCACCATATGCCAATATTCCAACACTGACTATGATTAAATTCAGCTTCTAAGACTTGCCTTTTGGTAAATCACTTAATTATATACATGGATAAAAAAATATCACGATATATCATCGATATATCGTGTAGCGGAGTCAATCGATATGATATACAACATCGATAATCTAATGATTAAATATTTCCAGACATCAACATATATCGGTTTAGGGGTCATATATCATGATATTGCTTCATTTTTATGAAAAATTTCAAAAAAAAACAATATTTAAGTGTTGGCTCTTTATGTGTTGTTAAACAAAAGATGAAGAGATGCGAAAAATGAAAAGTTTTTCCTTAATAATTAATATCACTTATCAGACAAGCCTTCCTTAATAATACTATCATTAATTATTTAAAATACTATAAGATGAAGAGACAGTTGGAATTATTATGTCTTCCTTAATAATTACTATCATTAATTATTGCAAAAATTGGAAAAGACCAAGACTTTAGGAGAGAAAAATGAAAGGCCTTTCCCTTATTAATTAATATTATTAATTTTTAATAATTAATATTAAAATTTAGATTAAAAATTTTTAATTTAGAAAAAGCGATTGTTCAAATCTTTAAATACAAACAATTTAAAAAAATGATTAAATTAAATATTTTGAAATTATTTATAGTATTTTTTTAGAATATTCTAAAATATAAAAAATTAGTCATAATATATAAATGTTTAACCAATTATTTTGTATAAATCATCGAAAATGTAATGTTTTTTCAAAATATAATTGATATTACCATTTATATACTCAAACTAATTCTCATATATACCAATTATATCTTTAGATTTTCAATAATTTATAAATATCGATATCTGATATATCCGATACATCCATAAAATTCAAGTACCGATATATCCGTAAAAACCGAGATTTTTATCCTTGATTATATATGATACACATTGTGTTGATGAATTTTAATTGATGAACTTAAAAGAGTAAAATGAGTGGCAGACAATGCAGTCGTAATATATGTATAAGTTTTATGTACTTGGTATGATAATCAAACAACTCCTAAATAATCATTGATGTTTGTTGGTTTTCTATACAGTAGTAAGTCAAAATGTTGAAACTAGTTGGACAAATTGGACTGACACCACCCAAAGAAAGCACTTTTTTGATCTTTGTGTTCAAGAAATAAATAAAGGCTTTAGAGCGGGTGGAAGTTTAAAGTCTAAAGCTAAAGCTTGATCTCGAATTGGTGAAGAATTTGAGAAGTTGCTTGGAAAACGCTACACATTGAAACAACTTAAGAATTGGTGGGATTACATGAAAAGACAATATCTCGTTTGGAGTAGAATGATGATTGTGACCGGACATGTTACATTTACATTGTGGTGTTTAAAATGTCATATGCATATATATGCTTGATTCTATAACTATTTGTATTCACAAGTTTCACTATAATAAAACAAACATTTACATTTCTATTGATAAAAATCACGACCTACATAAAGAGCACTCCAATGCTACGTTAGCCTTACGAGCATGGATGTCCCCGCGACTCTTTTCTCGAACTGCACTGACGAACACCAGTCATGTTTCTGCAAATTACTGAAAAACAAAATAACATATATATGACCACTCTGCGTTGATCTTCAATTCAGATACATGCATATAAATATTTATCATATTATTCATCTCTCCGATAGGAATGCATAACAGAAGGTACCCATAGGTATACTACAGTACAAAACCAAGATATGCCTTAGCATCCGAATTGATTACATTTTTTTTTTTTTCATATTGTTCATTATTCAGATACTTTTCATATAAATATTTGTCTGCATAAACTAGTGAAATGAATAATAGGGACAAGGTACACAGGTACTCCAAGAATAAATATAAGACATAACAGAAGTAGCCGAAACAGAACTCCACTTAATGACAATTAATAGAACAGAGTGCTAAGTAGCACTCGAATAGACGTATTCAATTAGTATGGAATGCATTGTTAGATAGCATGAACAGAGGTCAATAACACTAGTCCCTATTTATTCACTATCCGATCCTAAGCAGGTATAAGCACTAGTCCCTATTTATTCACTATCCGATCTTAAGTAGGCATACAATTATATGTGTTTCATAGCATTTTATTCTGGTCTTAATAACATTCATGTAGTTGTGTGACCCAATTGCAAGAATTCACACTCAATTCCTAACAATTACACTAACTCTATTTCAGCTAGGTTTTGGTCGAAATAGAAAGCAAAGCAAGCAAAGAAGAGGTCACCGCAGTAAGAAAACAAAGTCCGCCCGGGCACCGTTCACCGAGGCGAAGGGGTAATGGTCAAGATGTCTCGTCTGCCTAGAGACTCACCTTCGCCCAGCGGCAGACAACAACCATGAAGACATTTGGCCTTGCCAAGGCGAAGGACTCCCTTCACCTAGGCCGGGCGGCATCGGGCTTGAATAGGAAATGTCATTTGGCTCTCGTTTCACTGTGGGACAATACAACCTAAACTAAATGACCAAGCAATTTAAAACTATCACATGGGCACAGCAGAAAGTCCGAACCATGGCAAGGTTCAACAAAACCCACACATAAGCAAAAGAGTTAGGGATTTATTTTTTCCTAACCTGAATTTTTTGAAAGCTTCAACCTAGTTTCCCTTTTCTTCATTTTCTTCTCTTCTATACATGAACAAGTAGAGCCCCAAGCAAAAGGAGAAAAAAGCAAACCAAAAATTGGTTCTTCTCCCAAACCGGATGCCAAAACGTCTAAGCCCTAAAAATGGAGAATTTCTTTCTTCTACAAGACAAGTTATTGTCTTTTAGTAATTTGGCTCAAAGTTTTCCCTTTGCTATTTAGTCCTCCCTCTTTATTTAATTTGAAAATCAACTTATCCAAATTCTACAATAACATATAATCTTTTAACTTAATGTCTCATAAGACCCTAAATTGACAAATTACTGTTAGCCTTTTGGCTTCTTTAATAATTTCGGTTATATCATTTTTCACACTTAACTATTAAATTTCCGAAAAATACAAATTTGACCTCAATTATACTCTAAACATGTCATAAACCTACTAGGGTATAATTTGGGGTGTTACAACATCTATGCCTAGTGAAACTCCAATTAATTTAGAGGAAAATGAGAATTTGCTAAAAAATACTAGTAAAGAAGTACAAGGTTCTAAGAAAAAACATAAGGGAAAAAAGAGCAAACTCAAGAAGAAATGGGTAAAATAATGAATGCATTGGACAATTTTGAAGGACCCTTAATAAAGGAATGTATGAAGACTTTGAAGAAAGTCACAAGTTATGAGGATTCATTGTATTTTGTTGCAATTAATGCATTTTGCAAGAAGAAAGAGTATAGAGAGGTGTGGGTGGAAATGGAAAGTGACCAATAGTTAATGGAATGGCTTCAAAGCTTGGAAAAAATAACTTTAAATATACTTTGTTTTGGATTTGTGGAATACAATGCTATATTTTGCATGGATGATTGTAACATAGTTCTTTTATTGGCTTATTTTGGATACTTGATGTATTTTAATATTTCTAATTGTAAAACTTGTTCTCTACATTTTAGTAAGAAAGTTCATTTTAATATTAGTTTATATATTTGAAATGAGTGTCATGTGATGACACCATAATGCAATGATATTATTCCTTAACATTGTTATAACTATTTTATTATGCTTGTATTTCATAAAGATCATGGTTTTTTTTAAATAGATGTTCTTATGGAGAATCCTTCACATTACTCGGATAGTTCAAGTTCATCATCAAGTGAAGATGAAGATATAAAGTCAGAAGTGACAAGAGTTTTAAAAAAAGATTGGTTATATTATTGCTCCAGCTTATTAAGACGCATCAATTGATAAAAACGAAGCTTTACATCATTTGGCGTGTTCACTTTTCATTCAAGAAGCTTTAGATGACTCATCTAGTATATGTTATGAACTAATGCGAATGAAAAAACATAGATTTATTTCTCTATGTCACATGTTTCGAGAAAAAAATATGGTTTGAGATAGTAAACATTTGAGTGTTGAAAAGAAAATGACCATATTTTTAATCATTATCAGTCATAATCTTCGAAATCGATTCTTAAAGAATGGATTTCAACACTAAAGCCAAACAATTCATAAAAACTTTCATGAGGTTTTAGTGGCCATGGTGAGCTTCTCAAGGGAGGTGATTACTCCTTCATCATTCAATGATAATTCAAATGGTATCTCTAATCGTTGGCTAAGACAAAATTTTAAGGTATAATTTCTTTTATGAGTAATTATTTTCGTCATATTTTTATTATTCTTATATTAAAATAAACATCTAAATTTTAAAAATTATTTTTTTGTAGGGTGTTGTTGGTGCGATTGATGGAACTCTTATCCATGCATGCATTCTTATCAAGGATGAAAATATCGGTTTCGACGGATATATCGGTACTTGGATTTTACGGATATATCGGATATATCGGAGATATATCGATGGATATTTTTACATGAATATCAATAAATCGAAAATTAAACTGTTGTGATCAATCCATAACCGTTGGATCAAGTCATAATTTCAAATTTGGTCATTTAAATATATCTTCGATATATCCCGATATATCTTCGATATATCCTCGATATATCCCGATATATCCTCGATATATCCTTTAGTTATGCCCGAAGTAAGCTTCATCAAAATTAAACTAACGCACGTATAAAAGTTACGTTATTACGATATTTCCATAATATATCACCAAAAAAACTGAATATATTCCAAGTGATATATCTGGCCATCGCCATTATCAGACGAACATCATCGATATCGGATATATCGAAGATATATCGACGGATATATCGGATATTTTCATCCCTGATTCTTATTGAATAACAAGCACCATATCAAGGTTGTGGGAAAGGAGAATGCTTTCATAATGTTTTCAAAATGTTTGATTTTGATATGAACGTTAAGTATTGGATGGAAAGGAACAGCTCATGTGTCACGCCTCTTTTACCATATAACTAGTGACGCCCCCAACACGGAGTGTTCTAATACCACTTAACTTGTAATTATCTTTTACTTTTTACCATACCATTAACTTGTTCATTCATATACTGTTAAACATTTAACTTGAAATATATTTTGTAGCAGCGGATTACAAAATATATTCAAAACTCCATAAATGGGAGTGTTCAACATATACAAATTTTTACATTACTTACAAAAGCAAAACATATACAAAAATAGACCAAAAGGTCTTCAATGGGCACCTAGTAGTGTGTTGGCCTTGGTTGTTGATATGGATTGTCCTGCTCTAGTTTCTCGTCTCCCGTACCACACTGATGAAACACTCATCCTGTTTATAGCTTAGGGAAATACTACATGTGGATCTAATTCTAATAAGGTCATCACGCTGTATTAAATCGTGATATAACTTTAACATTCATTTACATATACACATACTTATTCATGTTTTGAACATATCATTTATAGATATGCTTTTACATATATCATACTTATTCGTCTTATCATGTTTCATTCTATATCATGTTTCATTTACATTTTTGATTCTTGTACTTATCATTGTATACGTATCATCACATGAAGAACATATGCTTCTCATGTCATGTCATTTCCAGATATTCTTACATGATCTTATGTTTCATGTTTACAAATACCTAGAAGTGGATACTATAACTATAAGGGATCGAAGGTAATACTATAATCATCAGACGACAATGAACTATAAGGACTCATGGCTTCGTTATCATTGTAATGCAGACAATGACCATCTATAAGGTCCGGGTGGCTGCCACAAGTGTCATCAGACTGTATTAACAACTATCTTTAAGGGCCCAGAGATACTGCTATCATCAGACGAGACAACGACCATCTATATGGGCCAAAGGTGTCAGACACCCAAACTGTAAGCCACCTTGATTAGTAATGTTGCAGTCTTTTCTCTCTAATAGGCATGTCCATCTATCCCTCTACTAGGTTCTAAGCAGACAATTTGTTTCTTTTATTTCATTTACAATATATATTCCATATCCCCGAATAACTATTATTATCCGGTAATCATATGCGATATTTTCTTATCATTTCCGCATGCATCTTTATTCTTGTATTATTTAGACATTTATACGTTTTTCTATATGTCTTCATTACACATTTATATTTTCATCCCTTAACCAAGGAATAACATTACATTTAAACACATTAGCAAATGAGAGCAAGAAATAATGTTTGCCCAACTACCGGAAGCTTCGCCTCAGCGGTGAGGTACAAAACATTTTTCATATAATTTTTATACTTGTACGAACACTTTCATTCACTTATTAGGATCCTTATTAATCCAATGGAAGATTGTTAGAATTAACGGAAGAGAGACCAAAGAGAAGGACAAGACGCCTCAGCTGCTACTGCTACGCCTAGGCGACCGTAAAATTCAGAAAACTCGGGCTCTGCCCGCTAGGCGCAGGGACCTCCGCCAGGTGGACTCTACGCCAGGCGTGACCTCACGCCAGGCGTGGGTGGGCGCCGACCAAAATGCGGCCACCTGTGGCCATTCACCATAAATTTTTATAAACTACAAACTAAGTCAACTAAAAACACATTTATAAACCATAAACTCATCTATACCCACCAACAATATTTCTAATTACTTTTTTCTTTCATTATTTAGACAAAGTGGATTTTGTTAATCTATACAAATCCATACAATTTCCATACAAAGTTTCATACCTTTGCTTTTCTTGCACTTCTCTTCTTCTTTTCTTCCTTCTTCTTCTTCTCTTTCTCTTCTCTTCTCCTTTTCTCTCAACCGGTTTGCCCTAACCAAAAGCCAAAAATGAGATATTTCTTAAGGCCTGGTTTGGTCTACTACCCATTTGGGTCAAATGTCCACTTTGCTATTGGTCCTCCAACTCCCCTCTATTTGCAAATCAATTTATTCATATTTCCATTTTAGCCTATAATCTTCTTATCATATGACTTTTGGGTCTTGGATTGGTAAATTACTAATTTACCCTTAACTCTTGTATTAAATTCCGGGTTTTTATCCTTTTTCACTTTTTGCATTTAAATTCCGAAAACATACCAATTTTACTTATTTTATATCCTAAACATGTTATAAAACCTGCTGCGTATAATTCTCAAAGGGCATCATGATTCAAGAGTCTTTATGGAAACTATTTGTAACCTACAACATAATTTTCTCATGCCCCCATCAGGTAAATATTATTTCCTTATTTTATTTAATGTTATTTATATTTAACAAGATAATAATATACTCAATTCTCTTTTTCAGAAAAATATTATTTAATTGATGCAACATATACACACAGTAGAGGTTTTATGACACCATATCGTAATGTACGTTATTAGTTGAGTGATTTTCATAGTGGTAGTAGTATAGTTGTAGGAAGAAATGAGATATTCAACGTATGTCATGCAAGATTAAAAAATGTCATTGAACGTGTTTTTGGTGTTGTTAAGGCTCATTTTCCAATATTGAAGAGAATGACACCTTATTCATTTGCTACTCAAACAAAAATTGTCATACATGTTTCTTCATTCACAATTTTCTTAAACAAGTCTCAGTTGCTGATAGATTGCTTTCAAGAAAATGTGCACAAATGCCCTTGATGTTTAGTCATATGTCCAATCTTCTGGCTCCTTAACCCTTTTTTTCGGGTCCAACTATATTCCCTAACGTTTCTACCGGTGGATACACTGATGCCTCATTGCTAACGACCAATAGTTAGGCAAACGGGATGTTAACGGTGCTAACGTCCCTCACATGCATTTTTAGCTAATGTGGTAGCTTTGCACATGACTCATTAAGCCCCAATTTTTTTTTGACAAATTTACCCTCATCCCTAACCTCCCGATACACACCCTGATACCCTCGTTCCTCCGCTTTGAGAGGGGGATCGGCAGGTTCGACCCCGCATGAGTCGAAATTTCGACTGAGGCCGCTATGTGTGCCTAAACGATTAACTATTTTCTTAGTAGGATTTCTACGACCGGCGATGTGTCGAAGAGGGTGATGAAGCTTGATGAGTTTTTGAAGAGATTGGAGGAGGAAATGAGGAAGATCGACACATTTAAGTGAAGGTTACTCTCTGCATGATTTTTCTTAGTGATGGTTGGTTTCGTTTCATTTTTCTTCCCCGATGATAATTATCTGATTCAGGATGTGGGTTGTTTTTTCTCACCATTTTCGCCTTTGATTTTTTGTTCAATTTTGTGAGCTAGTTCATTTTTGGAAATGGGTATATAGTTTGATTTTTTTTGGTTTTTGATGGTTTTGGTTGATGTTTATATTTTTCTTTGTCTGTTTTTGCTAAAATGATTTTCGATCGTGGAGATGCGTTGTTGTTTTTTTCAAAGGTTTAGTTAATGAGTTTATTTGATTTATTTTATTTTATTTTTTGGTGTTTTTGCAACAATTGTGACCTTGAAAGAGGAGTTAATGAGGTCTAGAGCTTCAAATGTTTAACCAATGTTGGAAGAATTCATTCCAATTAAGAAAGATTATGATGAAGGATGGGGCAGTTAAGGAAAGGACTATAAAGATAAGAATAATTGGAGGCTCAGGCAACTTCAAATATCGACGATTCGCTTTATTGATCACATCCATGATAAAAAACAAGAATCTAAATTAGAAACTAAACAAGTGAAGATTAAATTCTCATAATTTGACAAAAATAATTGATTATTTTCATTAAACTTATACGAATTGGTGCTTCAACTGATAGAGAGTTGATGAAGAGAATTGTCATACTACTGAGGATCCATTTCATCCTTGTAAAAGCATGACATGAGGAAAAGCATTTATGCAATTTAAGGGTTACTAGGGTAAGAGAGCTTAGGATCAAACTAAGGGCGAACGAGGGTATCAAGTAGGGATGAGGGCAAATTTATCAAAAAAAAATATTTAGAGCTTAATGAGTCATGTGCAAAGCTGTCACATCAGCTAAAAATATTTAACGTCCCGTTTCATCTACCATTGAATCATGCTAACGAGTGCCATAAGCGTGTCACAGATAAACATTACGCCCTGCTGTAATTCAAAAAACTTTGGCGACCATATCGACCAATAGCCAAAAACGTTGTGGCATTCAGGCACCTTTTCCCCGATCGCTTTAATAATATGACACTCTAAGAGGAAATTCGAAAGTGATAGCTTATTAACTAAAATTAAGTCTCAAATACAAATAACTTTTTTGTAGCATCTTATCAAGAGTTCATGCTACAATTTCGAGACCATATTGCAAATGAATTATTTCAAGTATTCAATTAGTTTGTCATTTTAGCTTTTATCATTGTATAAAATTAGATATTAAATACTAGTATCAAATGTTTGTCATTTTAGCTTTTATCATTGTATAAAATTAGATATTAAATACTAGTATCAAATGTTTGTCATTTTAGCTTTTATCGTGCTATGAAATTAGATGTTAAATATTAGATATTTGAAGCCTTTAGATATTTGAAAATATGTGCTTAAATATTCATCATTTTCTTTAGATATTTATAAATATGTATTTGAATTATTATGTTTTTAATTTAATTTAGGGTTGTGATTTTAGCTTTTATTGTAAGTAGCAAATAAGATATTAAATATTGACATCAAAATAAATGTCTTTAGATATTTGAAAATATGTACTAAATTTGTGTTTTTTTTATATATTTAGAAATATGTATTTGAATTAGTATTTTTTTATTTAATTTAATTCAAGTTTTATCAATTAATTATTTTTTATAATTATTAAAATTTCATTTTATTTAATTATACAAAATAGCATAATAAGGATAATTTTCTTAATATATTAAGCTAGTAAGATGTTAATTTTTAGTATGTAATAAACAATTTAATATTTACGTAGATAAATGTTAAAATTAAACGACTTAATACTTAATACACATTATTTAGTATTATTTAGTATTACGCTAAAAAAGTTTTATTTATACTCAAGTCAAAAACAAATGTCATCATCTAAGTTTTTTTTTTTAATGTTTTAAAAGCTTTTTTTTTCAAAATTCTACCAAACCGCCTTTCTTTATTTCAAAAACACTTTTAAAGTTCTCGTTGGTCAATCACATGAGAAATTTGCAGCTAGTACTGGATAACTAATAGATGATTATTAATTAATGTTTGCAAAGAGTCGATTATAAAGTAGTCGAAGAATACACTACCAATATAGACATTATAGTGAGATATAGAAATAATACATATATATAGAAAAATGACCACAAATAAATTACCAGAATAAGAAATTATAAAAATTATAACCATAAACAAAGGAAAAAAAAATTATTCTAAAATATACCTTTGAAGAATAATTGAATTTCTAAAGGTAAATATAAGAACAATATATATATATATATATATATATTTAAAAATACTTTGAGATAAAAAAATAGAATGAAAGAGGTGTTAAAAGAACCTTACTTAAAAATTGTTAAGTTACATGTTTTTTTAAATCTTTAATATTATTTATTTTAAAAATAGGATAAAAAATAGATAATCTTTAATTCTAAAAATATGGATAGTTATTCTCTATTTATATTCTATATTTATATTTGATTTTTTACTTCAAATATTCTCTATTTATATAGTTATTTTTTATGTAAAGACTAATATTTTAAAATATTTTATTTTGATATTATTATTCTTTTGTTTATTGATTGAAATTATAATTTGAGATGAAGTAGAATATTAAAAAGGATAAAAAAATATTTTATTTAAAAAAATTATTATTCATTTTTAATATATACTCTTGTTTTATTTTATTCCCACCATATCTTTGAATTTGTTTATTATTGCTCATTTACGCCTGAAAAATCAAAATAAATAAAAACTTAATGTAGTCTATAGATGTCATTCCATCATATATATGTTAAACAAATCATGCGAGAAAATAAGACTTCAATATTTTCACACAATGTTTTTAAAAGCTACTGATTTGTACATTTTTCCCAACTTGAGCTTATTAGACCTAATCAACTATCGTGGAGCCGACATTACAAACTTTACTACTAATCTTTTATAAAAATCTCGATTTTGGTAAATAAGCTATCAAATCCCTTCAATCAGCTTAACCAAACACCCTCTTAAATGCATTTTAAGTATCTTTAGGCATAAAACAAGCTAAGAGAATGTCAAGAATGGGCTCGGGCCAGAAGCACTTTAAAAATTCTAATTTTCTCGAAAACGATAAAATCAGAATTTCGTCAAAATTCGGAATTTTCTAAATCTCTGACTTACCTAAACTGACGCCATCATAATCGCCTCACGAAATTTAGCTACCACGCCGTAATTCCGAGACAAGAGGGAAATTAACTTTTTTCGGCGTTAATCGGTGAGCCGTGCACATACGCCAAGCATTAACGCGAGCTACCAAGACGCTACACGGCCACATGAGTCAAATACGAGTTCAACGTCCCAATGCAGACACGCATAATACGCGAGTGAAGCGAATATCCATTGCATTGATGCAAGATAAAGGCAACTTTAACCAAATAAAAGCTTAATGCTGGGCATTTAAACGACGTTTTCTCGACCAACTGCACTAAACTAGCTTGAGAGGAGCGCTATAGAAATAACAAACCGAGAAAGAGAGAGAAAAGATGAGAGGATTTTGTAGCAGTTAGCTCACTTTCTGTATTTCTACGATCAATCCGGTCAAATTTTAACGAGACAAGAGGCAAAAGTTGATCCCCACTGTAAGAGCTATGCATGGTGACTGACACGCAGCCTCGACAACTCCTATGCAGCGTTTTCTCCGCCCGATTATTCGCCAAGAGCCATTTTAATGAATGGGAATATCTCGGAGGCCTAGATTTCGCCACGCTACCTCCAGCACGAATTGAGCGATGAGATCCCTATAAGAGTTTTGGGACAGCCCCTGCAACCGGTCTCCACACTCATTGTCGCTTGGCAAATGATATGTTATTGAAATACGTCAACAAGATACGTCGTCAGTTAAGAACGGTGCTCCAAGACTTGATCTGATTCAGTTACAAAACATTAAATGATCCCGCCGTTATTGTTGTCAATGATCATCACATTTATTTAGCAGATCATTAAGACAGCACGTGATATATTATTGACGAATTACAATCAGATATCGAGCTTCATTGGTGACCGCGTAAATCCTGTAATGTTAGATAATGAAAGTGCATGACATGAAAAACATAGCTGTTAACAAATTTCACGGGAAGATTTTTCCAAGAATTTCCTTGGAGAGTTGTCCAAACGCTTCATCCCTCGGAGGACACCTACGACTATTCTATAGCTATCCAAGAATTCAATTCTCGTATATTATTCAATAGAATTTTATTGGAAATTCGAGATATGGTTTCAGTAACAAAACCTTTGTTTTTAAACAAATGTTTTCACACTCGGCCAAAGATACGTTATGAGTCATGGAGTGCTCGAGATGTGGGATGGGTGTATCACATTCCTCATCCATAACATGTAGACATTCGAAAATAAATCATGAATTCACTGAACGCTGCTGGTTATTATCAGGACATCACTTTGTACGACGAGCAGAACCTAACATGTGAAACTAACTATCTTATAAACGCCACTGTCGCGATCCCCTGTGTATAGGACAGACAGTAAATGTTTCCTGTAGGCCTGGATTGTAGTTTGGCCTGGGATCAGTGGGCCTTGATTCATGTTTTGTGTATATATTATAACAAACTAGTTTTAATATACGCTTAGACAAGAAAATCGATCGCACAATTTTCGAATCTATAAAATATATGGTTTTGTAACTATACGGGAAGAATCGATGATGTGCCATATTTGGTCATTTTACTATATATGAAGTTCCCATGATATGAGACATATAGTGCTTCTGGCCAGACAACGATTAGCCAACTGACTCTCTTGCCAAAGGCTAATGCAAGAGTTGTTTAAACTTTAGACTCGCTTCCCCAATACTTTTTGGCTAAATAAAATCTATTGATATTTATCAAAATTCACGGTCATGAAAATTTGAAGAAATTTAAATCAATCTTATTCATTAGTCAACTTACAATGACAGAAGTCATTTTCATTCTTTCTATTCTTATTTCTTAATATCCTTTATTAATTACAATTAAATCTTATAAATGGAAAATTAGATTCCCAAAATCTTCTTGATATTATACCATTTTTAACTTTTTAATTGCATAAAAAAGTTACTTTTTGCATAATATTCGAGAAAAAACATTTTTTTTGGTGTCTTATAATGTTTATTGAGTTATTTAGAAGTACACAAATAAATAACTTCTTTTCATATATTTAAAAAAATATATTTTTAGTTTTATTAAAATATTATGTACTTTACTTGTAATTTTTTTAAAGCCACGATAAAATAATATATCTCCATGACTAATTATGCATCAGTTTTAATTCATTAATTTTCAATTATTATAGCTATTTTATCGCTATTAATAAACTCAAAATGGAATTATCAAGGAATTTATTTTGTGACGATTTATAAAAATAGATGATATATACAATTCATTATAGAATATTTAGTAACCATTTTTGTTCGTAAATTTACAATGGTATAAAATTGTTTTTTTAACTTCAGATCAATTTGAAAAATCAATATATTTGATAATAAAATCAATGAAAATATCGGTTTTGATTGATATATTGGATTTTACGGAGATGTCGGATATTTATAAATAATTCAAAATTTAAAAATATATTCCATTTACATATCAAAATTATTTTGAAAGTATAGAAAATGATAATATCATTAAAATTCATTTTCAATGATTTAACACCAAAATAATTCATTAAGCAATTAATATATTATGTCTAACCTTTTAGATTTTATTAATATTTATAATATTTTTAAAAAATTACTATAAATAATTTTAAAAAGATTTCATTTAATAATTTTTTTAAATTGTTTGATAATAAAGATTTGTAAAGATCGTTTTAATTTAATTTTAATCTAATTTTTAATATTAATTATTAAAAATTAATAATATTAATTAATAAGAAATACCTTCATTTTCTCTTTTATAACGTTTTTCTTAAATGTTCTTATAGATTTAATGATTGTAATTATCAAGAAAGACATATAATTAATGATATTACTTATTAAGAAAAACTTTTCATTTTCTCTCTCCCACATCTCTTCATTTTCTTCCATTTTTTGCTCTATCATGAGAAATCCAATATGATCTGTCTTTGAATTTATTCATTATTTCTTATTAGATATCAAACCATAAATGAATATAGTACATAACTCACATTCAATTTAAAATTTATGTATTGTTAAAAAATATTTAATTTTTTAAGAAAAAAATAATTCTTTCAAACAAGCAATATATCAATAGAAATATAAAATCAAAATCCCTAAAAATCATAAAGGTTAAAACATTTGATAATTAAGCCTATATATAACTTCCACAATTCCATGATAAAATGTTGAATCATTGGTTGATTTATTATCTATATAAGTATATTTTGTTCATTGAATCGGCTTAGCATAAAATAAAGCTTGTCGCTATCAAAATTTACTAAATCGCTAAAAAAGCAAAATAAAGCACAAATGTGTATGAAATAATCACTTAATTGTGAAAGAAAAAGATGTAAAGAAATGTGGAAATATGATTTTTGACTAAGATAGACAAAAAAATCACCTTCATTAAAAGACAATCTCATATTACCTAATTTTATTATTATTTTGTAGTTTTTTTTAATATGATTCAGTAAAATATTTAAAAATAATTAAATGAAATTCAGACCAAAAATAATTTGGTAAAATGTATTTAGGAAATAAAAAAATTCCCAAAATAAATAAATAAAACAAATTAATTTGCGAATCAAAAAGTTTGACAAGTTTGGCTGCTCCCCACCCGTCAAGGTGAGTTTCTACAAAGGTCAGGAATTCGTCTTGTTGGATCCGCTCCAGGCTGCCTTATACGGGTAAAGGTGATGCAGCTCGAGATGGAAGAAAACGTCGTCTCTCCTCACGTTGGACCTCATATTAGGCCTGAAATCATTTTCCCACGGCGTCGGCTTCAGCCTTTAAACCAGAAGAAGCTGCCATCTTTCCTCCCACCCTTCTCCCTAAATTTTCTTTATCCATCTTTAAGATTTCTTCCCCATTATTGACAAACCTTAAAAAAGTCGCCACATATTTAAACCTATATTCCATGCCTCAGGGGTTTCCCATTTTCAGTTAGATTTGGTTTGTTTTGTTTGTTTCTTGCTTTGGATATTTAGGAAATGGGTTTGATCCGAAGGTTGTTATGATGATGATGCAGGGGATGGTTAAACGCGGTGTTCATGAGTTTGTATCTTCGATGAGATCGTCCTTTCAGGCGCCTGATTTTTGATAGAATGGAGGAGTTTTGATGTCGAGGAGGAAAGGTTTGAAGCGAGGCGTGAGGAGTTAAGAGGCGAAGATGAATCATTGGAAGCATTGTCTGCTGAACTCTGACAAGAAATTCAAAGAATGAGTTGCTTTTGGTTCAGAAGCACTGAAAAGAGGTTTCAGGGCGAATGGTGCTTGAAGGTGAACTGAAGAGAGGAACAGAGTGTGCAGGGCTGGAAGAGAATGTGACTCTGATTGAGCGAAGATCAGAAGGGTTTTGGCATGTGATAGGGAACAAAGAAAGAGGAGGAGAGGTACTAGCAGGTTGTTGGAAGAATTGAAGAGAAATGAGGAATCTATTGCTCAATTGAACCGTAGGAATAGTGAATTGGAGTCTGAGAAAAGATTGGGGGAGGCCGAGAAACAGATGTGGAAGCAAAGATTTGGGGAGCTGGAGTCTAGGGTATCGGCTTTGGAAGAAGACACTGAAATGTTGAAGAGGGCAGAACCCAACTCTTATGAGAGGACGAAGGGGGACTTGCGAGTGAGAACTGCAGGTTTCTCTGAATTGAAGGATGAGCTGGAAGCAGGTATATTTGTGAAAACTAAGAAAGAGATGGACCTGGAATCAACTTCCGGGAATTTGGAAACCATGCCCAATGATGGAACTGTGAGATTATGTTAAAGTATCCATGCTTCACCAGGTGTAGGCTCTAGCTGCCATACCCCTCCAGAGGAACCCGAATTCGCTGGGGAGGTATGGGCAGAGTCCACTGTTGTGTTTTTCTACTTGCAGCCAAGCAATTCACTAATCCCTTGGTTTATATTAACAAGTCTTTTGCATGGCTTTCATTTGGTTTAAACTGTGTTTGGAGATGGTGCTCTCATTTTTATATTTATCGACATGATTTAAACATGGTATGCCATTTGGGTAACATGATCTGCAGTTACTAACACAAACTGGGCTTATGCAGTGAGCCAGATGACTTGGAGCATTCGTTTCAACTACAGGGTATATTTTTCTTGGTTATCTTGATGAATTTCGTTGATAATTTAAGTTGATCCCTTTGTAGTTGCTCTTTGAATACCCCAATGTATGTGGGTCGCGTCCCATTTTTGTAGGCACCTTCTATAATCAATCCTTTCTTTCCTATCCTGAAAACGATCTAATAAATGTGTATGGTGGGTGCATGCATGCTAGTCCACACATATGCAATCATACCATCCTTTGGTAATAACATTATAGTTTGGTTAGTACTTGTCTCAAAAAAAAAAACATTTATGGTTTTGATTAAGGGTGATATTGTCAAATGACAGTGTATATCGGAGGTTATGAACTATGGTAGCCCCTTTCTGAAATTCTTTCTTCAGACTTGAACTTCCCTTATAACATTCTGAAAACATTTACCATGCACTGAAATTTATCAATTCTTAAAGTTTCTGAAATAGTAGTTTTTCATATGCTAGGTAGTGGAATGCCTGCATTTGTAGTCTATGTCAACATCAGTGACTCTGATGATGAAATACCACAAGTAATAAGATGTATTCAACTGATCGTGATTTCAAAAGAGTTGCTTTAGTGGAAAGAAGAGCTTCTCAAACAATTGAAGATAAACTTAAATGCAAACAAGAAAGTTTAAATTGTACCAATGCAGAAGATACTCTAAAGAAGAAAAGCTTCTTCTTTGACACCCAATCCAGTGTTTTTTAAGCAATTCAAAGGCGGAACTAATGCAGAAGATACTTACGGTATCTTTAACTGTGATGATAGCTCCTCTGGCTCTGAAAGCGAAGGATCTGAAGATTTGAATCTTGATCTATTTTGGTCAAAACTTCGTTGCAACCAACGAGGTGATGCATCAAGGTATTAACCATCTGACAAATAAAGCAATGTCATTATTGTTTTCTTTTCATGCATTACTTTTATGGTTTATAGAGATCCTTTTGGATTTACAATATATACACTCAGACATGACTAGAGTAGCACTGTATCATTGTTGGTTATTTATTGTGCCTTGGCCGAAATTGTTTCATTCCTGTCTCTGCAGACAACCTACAGCATGACGGAATGTTTTCTTTTCTTTCTTTTGTTCATTTTGCTCTAGTAGAAATAACATTTAGTATGACATTAGTCACAATGAATCTTTTGTATCATCTCACTTATCTTCCTATGTAAGGAAGTGATTTTTGTGTAGTGGCAAGAAAGATGCACATGCAAGGAGTTCACAAAAGCTTGTGGTGTATATTTGGACTAAGATGGCAAAAAAAATAAAACCATGTAAAAAGAAAAAGAAAAGATCGGAAAAAAAAAAAAAGAGGAAAGAAAGCAGGAGGGGCCATAAACATTCTGTGCATATTTACTGTCTGTTCCTTTTTGTCTTTGTGAATTTGTATAGTTTGTTTTCTTTTGCCTTTATTATATGATGCTTCACAGAATCCTAATGATTTTCTGCATAATAATATCAGGCTTATGTTGTTTTAATCTGTTACGCTGTTTCAAAAAAAGCTTATGCCTCATGGGGTGAAGGTTGCTTGCCAACCTGGAGCCAGTTTCTCTTAAGCTTTCTGGGTCTTGTTCAGCCAGGATGCTGGTTTCGGTCGACCCTGGTTTGACAAATGCTTCTTTTAGCACCAGCTTGATCCGTAATGCTGCTCTAATATTGCATATAGTGCAGACCTACAGGCCAAAAATTTGAAACTAATTAAATAGACATCTTATTAAGCTTTCTTCATTCATCAAATTGTTAGAAAGCAGATGTTGTTGTTGTTTGTATGAGAATTGAACAGAATTTGTCCTGTTTGCAATTGAACCAATTTATACTTATCCTCTGTTTGGTTGCCAAGATAATGTTTGGAAGCATCCTGAAATCTTTTGTTTTGCTTCCATCTTCTCTTCAACCACTTGGAACCATTCTGTTCTGTTCCTTCCACACTCTAGCTTTGCAAAAATGAAATAAGAAACCTCTTGTTTGATATTTATCGATCATTTTTGTTGTTGCTAGAATTTTCTGTGCTCATTGATTCCAGGGAGGCTGCTGCTAAGTAACTGAAGAAGAAATTTATTACAGATATATAACCCAGAAGGCTGTTAGTGCAGCTGGCTGCCATTACAGGAGGATGAAGTTTTGAATTTCCATTCTTGCATGGATTTCTAACCCTGCATCATCAAGCCTTTTCTCTTCATGTATGAACATATATTATATGTAGTTTTCTTATCCGGCACTCTGAACTAGAAGAAGAATACTTGTTTTATGACAAGTTTCTGTATATGTAGCCTTTAAACTCTTCTAGGGCTCTCAAATCATATGCAATCTAAAACAATTTTCATTCGATGGGAATGTAGTTTGTATCTCGTAGTCTATTCCTTGTTACTATTGCTTCTCTTCCTAATTCTTATAGCTTATTTAGCACTATATATATATATATATATATATATATATATATATATATATATATATATATATATATATATATATATATATATTTTTTTAAAGAGAAATTTCGTTGATTCGAACGATAATGCGGTGTCTTGCATCGAAGGCCCAAGTCTTAAACAGAATGACATCATCCAATTAATAGCAATAATACCATTATTTCCCAAAGGGCATGCGGTCGTCTAAAAATTGAAGGAATGTAAAGTTATTATATTTTTGCTTCAGAGTCGTTTTTTGAGATTTAGCAAAGTTTTAAGTGAAGCGTCTCGATGATGAACATTTTAAAGTTTATTTATCTAATCTGTTAATTTTCTCTTTTTCTTAACTCTTAATAATTCATCATGCTCCTTAGTTAAATACATATCCTCACACTATAAATTTGATTTAAAAAGATAAATAAATATTTAATTAAAATTTAAAATAAAAATAAATATTTAATTAAAATAAAAATAAAAATAAATATTTAATTAATAATTTTAGTACTTGAACAAATTTAAATTAATTTTAAAAAAATTTGTACTTCTTATAAAAAATAATGAAAAATAAATAATTTGTCAAATATAGGGTTAAAAATAAATGTGTTGGGATTAATAGAAAAATATGATCTGATGTAGTTGATAAAGATTTTGTTGATTTCTCAAATCACACTGAGGTTGTAAAAAGCTGATAAATCTTGAGTGATTTAACATGTCACTGATTGACTTCTCACATCACATTGGATCAATCCGTTCCATCGGGTTTTGGATTATTTGACATGTCACCTACCGATTGCTCAAATCACACGCCTTATAAAAGTTTACACGGACTTGTATTTATCTGATGCGCCATCGGCTAATTTGTCACATCACATCAGGGTTGTAAAAAACTGATAAAGTTGGTCTTATATATAATACTATATTGACTTGTCAAATCAAGAAACACGGCTTTTTATGCATTTCAGTAAACAATAAAAACTTAAAAACATCTATAAATTGAGGAGGATGTCCCTTAGAATTTTACACATCAAGTGTGTCTAATTACTCACAAGCAAAAAATGAGTAACTTTTTAAACGTTTTTCAATTATTCATCTTCTTCAAATGAAAAGAAGAACACGTGATTTGCCTCAAATTTATCAGTTTGAAAGCACAAACTCACAAGTTGCATTTCGATCCTGGTATGTAATCGTGAAAATACCGATATCATGACCGAAAGAAGGCCATTCCTGGGCTAGTAAATGATTACTATCAGAATCCATTTCACGACTAAACATTATTTCGTAGGTGCTTTCTGCGTAAGTCGGCCTCTCGCTTTCTTCGAATTTTACATACGCTCCATGCACGATTATTTCGCAAAGAAGAAATGCTTCCAACACGAGGTTTATCCAAATGAAAAAATGATCTGGCCGCACTTCAGACAAGCCAGATACTGCGATATCATGACTCACTGACGAAGATGTCAGAATCGAGAGTACAACCATCGAGTGTATCAAACGATTCTCGCTGGGGGCGTAGAAATTTTGGCTCAATATTCAAACTCTAACGCTGGGATTTATTATCTCTAGCATTTATTACTTGAAAGTTTTAATCAAAGTGGCTTTCTTGAATGTCAAGGGGCCGATCGTATGCATCACGTGGAAAACCGCCCGAAGAAAGATATCACGAAATGTATACTAGCCATGTCCACCGACCGACTATTGTGCTCGAAGTCATTGCCTCCTACGACTTGTGGATATGGCATGCTTTTTTTGGCATGCCCGGATCTAACAATGATATTAATGTACTCGACGCCCAACTGCTTCGCTAACTTACGTAGTTGACGTGGGCCCTTCAGAATTATACCTTACAATGGGTAACCATTACAATACGAGATACTATCTGCTAGACGGTGATATATCCAAATGGGCAACAATTGTTCAATCAATTTCTCGCGATCCTCAAGAGTTGCTCACGACCCTTTTCGCGAAACACGAGTTAACAAAGGATGTAGAACGAGCATTTGGGGTGCTTCAAGCTCGTTTTGCTATCGTTCGAGGACCGGCTCGATTCTGGCATCATGAAGACTTGAGTTTTATCATGAAAGCGTGTATTATATTACACAACATGATAATTGAGGATGAACGGGTCGATGACAATGAACTTGTCGCACAACTTCAAGAATGACGACATGACTCATTGCGAATCACCTACCGTTGAAGTATCATTGTCTCGGAGCAATTTTCGATCAATTTATGGCTAGAAACCGCGTCATTCGAGATTCGAACATCCACTATGCCCTCTGCCACGACATCATTACACATCTATGGACGTTACACGGACAAGGCGTTATCGAGTGAATTTGCCTTATTTTGATATTACAAGCTATTTCACATGTTATGTTATATTTTTTGAATGAAAATTTAAGTTAGCTGTGATCTTTTAATCATTTTTTACTATTAAAAGTACATAGATAATTTGAATATTCTTATTTTAAGTAAGTAGACAAAATTGAAATTACATCAAAATAAACAATTGCAATCTGTAAGACATTAAAGTCGTATATTTGCATTTTCATCGCTTTTAAGCACTGTATCACGCTACGTAGTTGATAATAGAGTTGCTGTTCAACGGACATATATGAGATGTCTTTTTCCATAATGGCATCATCGGCGATCATCTGCAACCTATCTTACTCTTTCTGCATCCTATCTTCAGCACATCTAGCAATGCCTAGTTGCACATCCTCCTCTCAAGGCTGGCTATCTCAAGATCAGTTTTTGCCCTCATAAAATTTTTTCTCTTTTCACTCTACCCAGATAATTCACTTAATCGACCAAATAGAATTACTAGTATCCGTTGGACTCGCCTTACTTTTATGTCCGCTTCTTTAGCGTTCTTCTGGGGTCTTTTTCTCGGAGAGCTAACTGTTGCATTGCTATATGAATTTTGATCCGAGTCAAGAGATACAAATGTATCATGAGTTCCCTCATAAACAAAGTAGAGCGTAATGGCCATTGCCATAAGATAATCATCCACTCTATCACATTTAAGCACCTCTCAACAATGATCATAAACCACCTGGACCCTAACATCCGCTTCAAACATATTCATAGCTTCAGACACGCCAGAAAAATAAAATTAGAATTAAATAAAATTTCTAATATATTTGTTAAAGAAAATTATAACAATAGATAACTAACCTCGTCGGTGATGTTAGCTCCACTTTGCGCCTATTTGCGTCCTCAGGCGAAGTATATCCCACGCCATTTTGTACAATAATGTCGGATTCTATCCTATCGATTTTGGACAGAACATAAAGTCTGTGGGTGGGTCAACTCCAACATTGATCTCCAAAAACTTAGCCATCACTCGATCCCTAAACTTTGACATCGGTTTCCCAATAATGATCACTGGATCTTGGGTTATGGTCATCCAAGATATGCACAGTGTCATCTCTTCCTCATTTAAGAAAGACTTTTCCCGCCTACCCTGTATTGGAGGAGATGTCATTTTCTGACTACAAAATCAAACTTAAATTAAGTATGAATAACCTAAAGTGAAAAATTAATAAAACAAATTATTTAAATAGTTAATGGAATATTCAATGAAAGATATGTATGTTAATGGAAACAAAATAAATTAATTTATATCAAATAAAACATTTATATTTAAATTTGTATTTTAGATTATTCACAAAAAATATGATTTATGGTTTTTTTTCATTTATTAATCTTATTTTATTTATAATATTATAATTGAAACTAATTAGAAGTTGATAAAAATATTTGTAGGCTAATTATTTGGCAAAAATTGTTTAGTCAAAACACATGCTTTTGCTTTTAAGCCAAATGACGTTTAAGCTCGCACTTTTTTTTTGAATTTGTTTGTCCAAACGACGCCGGCTTTGTACTGTGAGCACCAAAACGACAGCCGCTTTTTGTTATGTATTTAAAAAAATAAAATGAACGACGCCGCTTTATCTCCCCTCCGCAGACAAAACGACGTTGCTTCACCAAATTTCAATGCCCAAATGGGAGGGAACCCGTTCCTCGCTCCAGCCAGGCGAGGGGGTGGGAAGACAGGCGCCTTTGTTCGGCGGCCACTCGCTTGGATCAAGATCTCACATGATGCCTGAGCTAAAGAAGGGCGGCCAATGACCGGGATTTGGACCGACAAGCGGGCTGGTGGCCCACAACAACGAACGGTGACGGCGAGCTCCGAGGCCATGACTCGCCTAAGATTTTCGGACACCGACGCAGACGACGACGACGACTGAGGTTGGCTTTCCTCCTCCTCTTCGAGAGTTACCGAATCATTTCTTGTGATTTTGATATGGAAATCTCATATCTAAGAAGTTCCTTATATCAAGCTCGTTTCTTTCTATTTATTGATGTTGTTCAATTGTTGGGATATCAAATTGGTTCACGGGTGTGCTTGCAATGTCAAGGGAATCTATGAAAGGAGAATGCTTTTCCAGTTTTTTGGTTCTGTTTTTACCCTGCCTCCAACGGCTATAAAATGAGGGTAGAAGTGGTTTTTCCACCATTTTGCCGGGACATAGTCGCTGACAAATTATATTTGCCCAAATATAACTGGGACAGGCCGTCAGAGCAATCCTTTTGCTCCACGGATTGCTCCACTATTAGAGAACAATTTTTTCTTATTAGCATCTATATTCCAGTTTTTGCTCCACTGCTGGAGATGGTCTAAGGCCTTCACAATTTGTATATGACGAAGCATCATACCGAGGAATAGGGAGGATTTTATATGACTAATTTGTCTGATCAAAACAACTCTATCGTTTGAATCTCTTGCAAGAAAATCAACGAACAAAACAACTGTTGTATAATGACACAGCCATATGACATTACATCTTCACATCGAAACCAAAGTACTAAAAACAGAATGACACATCATCCAGTTTAATAGCAATAATACATTGTTTAAGGGCTTCACAATTTGTATATGACGAAGCATCATACTAAGGAATAGGGAGGATTTTATACGACTTATTTGTCTCTCCTACAAGAAAATCAACGAACAAAGCAACCGTTGTATAACGACACAAACCATACGTTGACAAAAACACAAATAAAAAATAAAAAAAATTGAATGAAAACTCATATCAAATGGAATAAAACCATTTTATCGAGAGAGAAAACGAGATTTTAGTGGACTAACTATGCGATTTCAGGCCAAAGAATGTAAAAAAAACACCTCACATTTTTAACAGGATAAAGAACATAAGAAATTATGGTTTCAAGATGAGAGGAGAGGAAGAAAATGATCAATTTGAGCAAGCCAATATTTTTCAGATTAACTATCCATCTGTTGGTTCGGTTTAATTTTTATAAATGAAATATATTGACTACATAAAATAGTAAAAAAATGAAGAAATTTTAGATATAAAAATTTAATTATAAAAATGGGATAATCCTACCGAAAGAAACAAATTTCATTTAAAATTACAGATATAATATCTCTATTTTAAACAATGTCCAAAAATTATCAATTCTAAACAAAATAGCTCTAAGAGTTACCTCACCACATTTTCTCCTTAAATGAACACTCTTTATCCAGTCATTTTAGTAGTTTAAGCTGAAGAAAATTAAAGAAACTAGGCCTACAAAATTTATCAGAAATAAATGAGTGAAAGTACATTTCAAAAAAAAAAAGAAAAAAATAGTGGAAGTAACGACATGTTTGGTTACGGTTTTTGAACACTGATATTTGTTATGAAAAACAAAAAGAACTTTTTTGATTACTTTTAAATAATAAGAATTTTTTTTAAAAAACATAAAAATGATGTTCTATGTGTTTTCAAAAATTGTTATCAAGAACAATTTTCAAAAATATAAGCTAAACATGTCCTAATAATTCGGATTCTAGTGCTTTCACTTGTTATTTTTTATTTATTTCCGGTATTTATAAAAAGTTAATCACATAAACTTAATAATGATAAAAAAACACCAAATACAAAAATATTTTACATTTCTAACAAAATATTTTCATTAGTTAATAAGAACGGTCTCTAATCATTTTTCTTAAAGAAAAAAAAAATAGAGACTGTTCTTAAAGCTTTGAATAAGAAAATAGGAGAATTATGCTTTTAGATTAGAGGACACCTCATATTTTATAAAGATTCCATAAAACCATTAAAATTAAATACAAAGCTATATAACTTAATATGACATAAATACCCCTTAATAAATTAATTTTTTCCAACCAAATCCACCCCCAATCACCCCGCCCAACCAACACTCCACCGGGTCGGGATACTCAACCGGGTCTCCCGACCCCCCTAACACCCCATTCAACCCTCCTCATATTCTTTTCTTTGTTTTCTCTTTTACCAAATTTATGATTTTTAATTTTTAATTTTTAATTATTTTGATTCGATAATATCTTATGTTAATTTATTTTGAAGATCCATTTAATTTTTTTGAATCGTGAATATCTACTTAATTAAAAAATATTTTTCAAATTTTATTCATTCATTGTATTTTATTTTCTTTATTAAAATATTATTTTATGTACTAAATATATTAAAGTAAATGAAATTTTAATATAAATACATTGACTTATAGCAATAATTAATCTAATAAATACTAATATTTTAGATTATATATATACACTTTTATTACAGATTTTCGATTTATTTTTATTTGTATACTTTTATGTTTTAAGGAAAATAAGGATTGTTATAGTGGAAGGTGATTAAGTAAATATTTTGCAAATGTACAAAGGACTTATCTCACATATAATAAATAATCTAGTACATGTTTATCCCATAAACTTCCCTATTTAAAATATGGAAAATATAAATTGAGAGTAATTTTTTCCTTTATTTTCTTCATCACAACAATGGTAATATGCATATATTAGTTTTTAATAAAGAAAAAATGGATTTTTTTAGTATACAAAGTGTTACAATTAATATATCAAATATATTAATTGTATAATGGGTGTAACAGATTTCATTTCATAAGATTTTATTTTTTATTTTGAAATATTTTTCCTAAGTCATTAATACAATTCAACTTATAATACTTTATAAACCTATTTTTTTAAAAATATTACATATTATCAAATTGTTTTATTATTTATAATTAAATAATAATAATTTTTTGAAAAAATATTTAATTTATTAATTTATTTATTGCTACATGTGAATGTATTTATAAATATTTTTCATTTTTATATAAAAAATTTCAAATGAAATGAAATCTATTTTTAAAAGAGTTTATAAAATGAATATATGTATGAGATTAAAAACAATATATGAATGAGATCAAATAACATTTATGACAAATGTCCTCCATCAACCAATTAAGAAAATAATAATCAATTTTTAAAAATCAACCTAAATCCAAGAATAGTAGGCTTAAGGCACTTTATACATCCAACTATATATCTTTTATAGTTAGTAAAAACACTTTGTAGAGTGTAACGAATCTCATAGATCTCATTTTAATTTGAGCATATGCATGTGTTTCATTATTGTGATTTATACAAAATTCTGCTGATGTCCGGAGGAGGAGCATAATTAATAATTATAAAATTAAAACATTTTTACGTCTAAAAAAGAAAAATCATTTATTTTAAAATGATACATTTTGGTTGTTCACTTATTTTAAAATGGTTTTTAATTATTTTCAACGGTTTTAAAAGAATAACTATGCAAATTTATAAAATTAATAAAAAATATAAAATTATACATTAAACTTATTTATAATATATATATATTTGTATATATATTTGTATATATTGAATAATTTTAAAATTATATTAAAAGGCTACAAAGTATTCTGAGTACTTACAAACAACTGTAAACACACATTTGACCGATTTTTCTTAGGGATGAGTTTTGAATCTTTTGATATTACTCATAGATCACAATCATTACTTATGAAAAAAGGTTTGGACTACAATATGTTATTTAAAAAAAAATTATAAACATAGATTGAAAATCAAAACAATATCTAATATTATTGACTATAATATTAACTTTAAAAAATTAAATGATAAACTGGTTACTGGACATTAGTTGGTTTTTTAAATCGGCTTTATAATTTAAAATTATATTTTTGAGACAAGACGCTGAAAGAAGAAAACCATTAATTCTAGTGGAATTAGTAATAAGGGCAGAAATAAATTTTCATAAAAATGAAGGCTGCTGAAAGGGTGAGTGATCCTGGGAACTCTGAAAAGCTTCTCATATCGAATCAGCCATTTTGTCTGACGCCAAAAGGTCGGCGGCGACGGCGGACTTCGTACCATCTTTATGGCAACCTCAAAATCATACGGAGAATCCTCTTGGGGGAAGAAACCGTTACGGAGTCTATGGTGGCCACTGGCCTGTTTCTGGCAAGCATTCTATCCTATATTCCTATTCCTATTGGCTACTGCCCACCGCATTCCTCTCTTTCAAATCCAATTTCTTCCCCATTTTTCAAGACTGGAGTGTAGAGTGTAAAGACCTTCCAGGAAACAGAGCCCTCCATTGCTATCGTCACATCCAAACCTTTTGTGTCCATACACTGAGCTTCAACAATGAAGGCTGATCCAGATGCTGTTGTGGTTGATGATAAAGAGGATGGAACTCTTAACGGCCACGGAGTTCCATCAGTTTATATCCTCGCTGAAATCGTCGTTTCGGCTTCCGGAGTTCCACGGGGTTGAGGAGTATTTCATGTTGAGGGAGCAGAAATACGAAGCGAGAAGGTGGAGTTGGAGGCGTGAGAATGAAGAAAATTTCTGACGGACAGAAAATTAGAAAATTTAAATATAATAACATAATAATAATAAATTATTATAACGACCAAGGGAAGTTTTAAAATTTCTAGATCTCGAATGATAAACTGACCGCGCCGCTAAATTGTGATCACAAATACACCAAAAATTTCTGTCGACCACAGATAATCGAAATTTTTTTATAAGTTTTGCGATAAGTCATTAATAATCTTCGTGAATGGTATTTTTAAAAATCTCTAAGTCCGAAATGACTTGTTCTAAGTTCATGTGAAATAAATCGAACTAAAATAAATAAATTATTTCTAGCATAAACGGATTCGAATGAAATACACATAATTAAAAAAAATCAAATAAAAGGAAAAAAAAAACAAACAAAAAGGGGCATAAAGGCATTTTCGACCGAGGGGAGAAAGCGAGAAGAGAGAGATTTTTTTTTTTTTTTGGCTTTTCTAAGCATCTACTGAATTTGACTATATGTTTTCACTGAGTAAAAAGGTAAATCAGCCACTTGACGAGAGTTACGCATGGTTTATCAAATCTGAGTTTGGTCAACCCACGAGACGTAGAATTTTCCTACTTTAGTTATTTTTAAATAAAGATCATTTAACGACTAAGCTTTCTTAGTGGCCGCGAGGTTGGGAATTTCTGCTCCCAAATTTTTTTTGATTGTTTGAAATTCTTTGACTCGTTTATTGGCCCGAGTTGAATTTTCGAGACTGTTTTCAAATAGTCCTAGTTGAATTTTTGCACCATTTCTTTGACAATCCGGAGCTAATCTGTTAGGACTGCTTGAGGGCGCCTCGCATCGGGTTCGGTTTGGTTTTTATCCCGACCGATGTCTCTAAGTTTTGTGGGATGTGTTTTGTGATCACAAGAATTTAAGGATAAACCACGAAGGGATTCAAGAGGCCTGCTTTACGTGCCTTCGAGGATTTGGTCATTTTATATGTTATTGTTGGAAAATATTAAATAATATGTTATTGTGTGTAAAAATCATGTTAATATATGCTTGTGTGATGTATTAACATGGAAATGGTGATGAATGGAAATTATATGTAGGAAATATAATTATCCGAAATTTATAAATATTGCATGTAGCTCTTATTATGCATGTAAAGACACATGTACGAAACGACATATCTACTTCATATGCACATGGACACGTATATTAGGTGTGGCGTACGGGTAATGGCCATTCATCATCGTATTGATGAACTCGCATTTCGACGACGTCCAATAAATGTCTCTACGCTTTAAAAACATAAAAAGTGAAATATAATTAATGTAAGGCTGGGATGGAAAGAAAAAGTGACCGCGTAACTTTAGGTGAAAAGCCAAGGAATACGCGTAAGAGACTCGTGTATCCCAAAAGTTCTATATGGGAGTGGTGATACCCGCAGATCCAAAAGTTCTATGTGTAAGAGACCCGCGCCGTAGTTTTAAAAGTTCTCATTTCCCAAAGAAGACACACGGCTGCTTATCACATGATTTCGAAGTCAGGTGGATAGAGCCTGATCGACGATTAGTCATTACCGCATCGCATCGGTACCGCACGGTGCGGTTCGCGATAATCGTACTACCAAGGATCGCCACACCAACCGCATGTGTGAGGGAGTAGGTCGACTCTGTAAGTTATGGGCATGACGAAGCTCATCTCATGCATGATTATGAAATATTCCATATAAGATTGCATTATTTATATAATGCGATTTAACGCTTTCATATTGTCACAGATGTACATTTTAGGTGGGTAGCTCACCCCCGCCAGGGGACCCCCTTTCGTGCAATGTGGTATTGGTGGAGGACGCGCCCGATTTCGTGATTGTGAAGAAGGCCGATATGTGGCCTTGATAATACTTTTTTGTAAAAAGTATTTTATGTAAAAGAATTGTAATTAAATTCTTATGACTGCCATTAATCGTCATTTTCTATATTTTTGATTTACATATGAATGAATGGGTCCCAAGAAGGGACCCGTTGGGTACCTGCAAACTATATTAGAACAAGCCATTTATTATATAGTATAAGAGCAACAGAATAAACTCTATGACCACTGTGGATATAAGTTGTATGTCAGTGTGAGCTCCCAACAAAGAAGATTCCTGTCCACTTTTTTAAAAAAAATATGGATCTCTATAAACGGACACAACAAGGTGGTATCTGGTCACCCGAAATCCACAAGACTCGCGAAGCCGACAATACAATGACCCCCGGGATTCAGGTGTCACAATTATATCAAAGCTTAGGTAAACGATTACCTAGAGAGATTGAATGTGGGTATCCACATGGTCCCGATACCAAATTTTCTCGCCTAGGGTATCAAGAGTCTAGGTACACGAGTACCGGAAAATGATGGGCATAGTCTAGATCATGCATTGTCGTGTGTTTTCAGGTTTAACATGTCGCGGTGATATATGTGGTGATTTGTGAATAATATACATGGTGGATTGTATTTGGAACACTAGGGTTAGAAAACAAAACCTGGGGGTTCTAAAAAAATAAAAATGAACATGATAGTTCTGAACTGATGTGTTTTAGTGTCAATATGCACCACTAAGGAAAAGGCATGAACTGCAGTTCATGATGTTAAGTCTATTAATGGTTATACGGCAGACTACTAGTTGCACTAAGATAGAAATTTGATAACTGTATCATATGACACGTGTAGATGGCTAGTAGAGAAAGAGAACGCTGGGGTGGTGGGCGGAGTAATAACCCACGACCACCAAATTTTCGACTAATGTAATCTTCATAGAGGCCGTTGTTGCCGCTATCATAACCTTATGCAGGTAGGTGTTGTTGATGCCACCATCGCACAAGCTAGTGTAATTGGGAACCAAGGGGGGTCAAGTAACCTTCAGAGGTTCGAGGCACATTATCCTCCGTCCCTCAAGGGGGAAAGAGACCCCGATGGTGGCGGGTCATTGTTTCCGATTACCGAAGGATACGGCTCAGAGTCGCCATCATTGCACAAAGCAGCGGGTGGGTCGCTACCATTGCACAGCGCAGCGCGGGTCGCCACCATTGCACGCGAGCACTATGGGCTACCATCGTTCCGACTAGTACAACTGGTACGTAGAGGGACGAGTAACTCCAGGGGTTTCAGTAACACTCCCATCCGACACATGGAGGAGGGGACTCGATGGTTAGGACAACCTTGGCCATTAGAAGGGAGTAGATGACACCTGAGCATCCGATACGGCAAGCAGTATTAAGAGGAAGGAGAATCAATCTTCTTCTAATTCCGAAGGAAGCAAGGCTTCTATTCCACGGGATTTCGCGATGAGGCGGCGCTTATCAGGCCAAGGTCGAGTCGAGGCTTCGATGACATGCTATCACCGCTTACCGCCTCCGGACATGAAACGGATCATCCAGAGGGAGGATCTTAGAATTCATAGACAACGCAGTCCTAGTCTTGCAGGACAAAGGCGCTGATTACGCTTGTTCCTTCTCACCCTAATGCGGGCCAGAGGGACCAGTATCAGTCTCAGGGTACGCAGGCGCCTTCTGCTATACAAATAGGCCAGAGAGACTAGGGTATGGGTCGAGGTCGAGGAGAGGGTTCACGGGCCGAGACATCAGTGACCCAAGGGTGTGTCTACGCCATCACACCACATACTGAGCTAGTTGATCAGTCAGTGATACAGTATGTTTCGCGATCTCATTTACTAAGATATCGTTTGGATTCTAGTGCACGTGATTCGTGGCTACATCTAGTGTGGATGTTTGGGGTTTAGAGGCAGAACCCTGATGATCAATATATCGCGTAGTTCTCCCCAGGGACTAGGTGAGACGACTTGATATGTCGAATTGCGGAGTTAGGTGATCCGTGATTCCCCCGCTCATGTTGGACCTTCGAGTAATGGACATATCAGACGAATGCCATCTGACATGGATTACTGACGCAAGACACCGAAAGTCATCATCGATCGTGATAGTAGGAGGATTACTCCTACACACACCTGACTCCGCATCCTCAGGACTTCCTTCGCTGAAATCATGATGCTTACCCTGTAGACTGCGTACCACCCGGTGGAGTGGACAAATGAGGGGCTGGCTAGCAGCCTCCTTCCTAGAGGATGAGGTGAGACAGGATTTGGGTCTACCTCGGGTGGTTTGCGAGTATGAGGATGTTTTTCCGGATGAGCTACCGGGATTACCTCCACACAGATGTGGATTTTATCATTGAGTTACACCTTGGTACATCTCCCATTTCTATAACTCCTCATAGGATGGCAATCCTATTGAAGCCAGGAACTCAAGGTCCAATTGCAAGAATTGCTGACAAGGGTTTCGATAGACCGAGCACTTCACCTTGAGCTCCGCTTTTGTTTACTGGCAGGAGGTAAAAAATTCGAGTGGAATGACCTCAGGTGAGTAAACATCAAAGAATTGAAAATTAAAGATACTACAACTCCTATTCCCGATAGTCCCGAAACATGGATAAAGGTACACAAAGGTACTGAGGATGCCTTTGGGGACTGACCAGATGTGTCTTAATGCAAATCGAGGTCGGGCTTATGGTTCCGTGACAAATCTAAAGAATCATGAGCAGCACTACCCCACACATGATCCGAGCTGGGCGACCATAGTTTTCGCTTTAAAGATTCGCGCCAATTATCCGTATGGTGAGCAGTGAGGTATTTTCAGACCACAAGAGTATGAGGTATATATTCACATAGCGGAACCTCAACATGAGGCAACGCAGATGGATGGAGTATCTGAAGGATTATGACTTCACTTTGCATTACCATCTTGGTAAGGCAAATGTGGTGGCTAATGCGCTTAGCCCAAGTTACTGGGAGTATCACAGTGTAGCTCCTCGAGTGGAAGATGCTCGAGACCGGGACGCTTTAGGCCGCAATGCAAAGGATTCAGCCTCAAGGAGCACTAGGAGCTCGCAAGCATGCGATCCCTATCGAGTCCTAAGGGTAGGATCGCAGATATCAATTCATCAAAGACCGGCACATAGGTACAGACGCAGTGCCTTGGCCATCCACACAAATGGTAGTCTTCAGGCCAGTGGGATGGGTCAGGTTCCCCAACTAACCGATCTGAGAGAGGAGATCCTCAGGGAGTTCCACTTCTCTCGATTCACCGTGCAATCCAGTGGCAAAGATGCACCGTGATTCGCTGGCAGCATTACCGGAGCCGAATGAAGCGACACTGGGATTTGTCTGACCTGGTCTTACATGTCGCTAGCAAAAGCCGAGCAACTGTACAAGCAGGCTACTCCAACCTTTTGGGAGGTAGCAGAGGGAAGTGGGAGCACATGTCACGATGGATTTTTGGTGGATCACTCGCCACTTTATTGACAGCTGAGGCATGATGCCGTATGGGTTATAAAGTGGACCGCTCACTAAGTCAAGACACTTCTAGCAAAGTACGATCTTCACACCGGAGAATTGCTTCAGCAGATATTCAGGATTGTCTGCTATATGGAGGCCGCCTCATCATATCGACAAAGATACCATTACTTTATTGTGCCGGAAAGTTTCAAGGCTGCAGAACAGTGGATGATGAGCACCGCTTTACCCACGCATGCATGGTAAGCTCCGAGAGGACCATATGTGTTTTAGAGGACATGCCGCGAGCATGTGTCCCGGATCTTAAGGGCGCTGGAGGAGCACTTACCTTATGAAATTCGCTTGCCAAATAAACAAAGACGCCAGTATACGTATGGCACTTCCATGGCGCTTTATACTTGGAGGCCATGTCAACTCGAATTGTTTGACGAGGTGGAGAGAGTTCCATCACTGTTCTAGTTTACTCAGACACCTCTGCAGAAGGTGGGTTTGATATAGAAGGCTTTTACTAGCTCAAAGCTCAAGGTGAGTTACGTATGACGCATTTCCGCGGCCGACCCTGTGAGTTCGAGGTGGGTGATCACGTCAAGGTGATGTCTAAGAGAGGAGAAGTTAGATTCAAACAAGGGTGCGGAAGCAATACGAGTATCGTGGGCCCTTCGAAACAAGAGGGTAGTACAGCTGCATATCGACGGGCGCTACCACCGAGTTTATCAGTGTCCATAAAGGCTCACGTCACGCTCTGGCGATACTTCATCCACTTTAGCGGGATCGGGGAGGGATTATCATTGATGTATATGGGACCGGCGTTTGACCGCATGTCGATAGCCAGGACCAGTTTCATAAACAAGACCGTGAGATCATGAAAAGTGTCATTGCAGCGCACCAGAAGTGGAGGAGGCAACTGTGTCAAGGGACGATAATCACCATTCCTTTTCCATTTTAAGTGATTGGCGTCATTGTCAATATTAAATCTACCATTGGAACTAGAATTTAACATCAGATATGCATGTGCTTCAGGTGTGCTAGTATGTGTGAATTTCGTGGATCGAAATTATGTTAAGGGGGAAGAATGAAACCTGAAAATTAGAAATTTTCTGTACCAAATGATAATAATAATAATAATAATAAATCATGAGACGGTCAGTAAGCCTGTAAAATTATCTAGACTTCGATGATCGAAACAAATGTAATCATAAATTCAGAATCTGTTATCAGACAATGTCAGACTCCTGGTGACAATCTTAATTTTTTAACAGTTTCGAGCTTATAAGTCACACGACTATAGACAAGATTTCACAATCTAAAGCTCTGAAATACCCCAGTATGTTCACAAAGAAATCAATCAAAATAAATAAATTGCTTCTGGGTAGAATTTTGATCCCAATGAGGGATACACATGGTTAAAAAATCAAATAAAGGAAAACAAACAAAAGTGTGGAGGCATTTTATTGTGGAAGAGAGTGAGAGAGAGAGAGAGAGATTTTTTTCTTTTCTTTTCGCTTTTTTAAGATTTGATAAATCGCACCATGCTACGGAAAGAAAAAGCGAGTCGGTCCAATGATCAGATACACAAACAAAACTTAATTTATCAACTACAGGAGAGAATTTTCGCTGAAGATGCAGTCAGCACATAGATGGTCAGGTTTTCTTAAAGGTCGCGGAGAAAAGTCAGGAATTTCAAATTCCTTGTAAATTTTTCGGACTGAAAAATAGAAATTTTTATAATTTTTTTGGACTGTTGATGAATGCTGAATTTTTTGAATTGCTTTACGCTATACAATTTTCGATTGTTTTCAACAAACTAATTAATTTCGGATCGTTTTACAAACTGAGTTGAACGTCGATCAAGTTGCACAGCCACCGAGTTCAGTTTGGTTTTAACCCTGCACTATGTCTTCTGGCCAGCGCTTTTGAGATCACAAGAATTCAATACGAATCACAAGTAATAAAAGAAGTACTTCGCTTGGTGCATCCCAGATTTTGCCATTTTCAGGTGTCATTGTTAAAATATTAATAAATACGCTGTTGTGGTGTAAAATCACGCATTACGCATTGTTTATACACATGGAAAGGTGATGAATGGAAATTATATGTAGGAAATATAATTATCCAAAATTTGAAAATATCAGATAGCTCTCACATGCATTGTGAAGATTTATTACGCGCATTTAACGACATATTTGCATCACATGTATAATGACACGCTGATATCAGCGTAAGCGGGTATGGTCATCCATCGTGACATGAACTCAGGTTTCTTTGATGACGTCCAATAAATGTTTCACTACTAAACATAAAAAGTGAAATATAATTAATGTGGTTATGAGCAAGAAGAGGCCGTTAACCCCTCAGTGAAAGTTTGAACATGGGGCGAAGAGACTCAAGTACATGATCCAAAAGCTCAGATGCGTAATACTCGCGCGCGATCCGAAAAGTTTTCAGAATGGGTGTAGACCCGCTGCATAAGTTCGACAAGTTTTGTTGCCCAAAGAAAATATAATGGCCATGGTTATCATGAGTGGATTTGAGTCAGGTGGATAGGAGCTGATCGACTCAGATTAGTCACATCAAGATCAGATTGGGTAATTAGTGAGTCGGTAAGTGGTTCGTGTATCATCTAGACAATAAGGATTTTATTACTAATAATTTGCATTTACGCCAGTGGTATTTTATCAAATAGAAGTATCTGGTAAATTCCAATTTTCTGAATACGCAAAATCGTAATTTCATTACAAAATTGTAATTACGTTAAAAATCCGGAATTAATTCTCTAGATCTCAGATGACAAAACTGATTGTACCGTTGGACTGCCTCGAAATCCTAGTTAAGACAGAAATTGAGAATTTTTCTCGGTGACACCGAGCCGACACACGCTTCGGCAGATCACCGCTCTCAGCGTCAGAACTGTCGACGCGATCAGTGCCTAATATATAATACGTACTGCTGTACCATATGGTACGAAGAGAGAACGATTTAAAACTGACCACGAGATAACAATAAAATCAAATCCGGTGAAAAGAGACATAATTCGGTGATTATAATCGATTGGCCAATGAAGACAAATAAATTTAATAGTCTTCTTCTCTCCACTTAAACACCAAGAGCAAAACGAGGAACAAAAACAGCTTCCCAGTGGCTGATTTCTTGAGAGCTTTGCAGAGAGAGCGCTTCTCTCTAAGATCCTACGATCCGACCGTCTACGGCCGACTGAGCAAGCATGGGTGCTTTACGCGGCGAGCACAACACGTGGACCCCGGATTTGGGAGTTTTTGACAACTCCAAGAGGTAGATTTTCTCCTACTTATGCTTATTCTCTGCATTTTTGGCAAGCCAATGCTTTGCTAGCAGGCCGTGAGGGGTTGCTGACGGCCCCAAAAACTCGGGACCGAATTGTTAGAACTTTTGAGATTCAGGAGATGCGGACTGTCCAGAAAATAAGTGGGCTGTTAGGGTCTTTAATTCTGGAAATTTTGCATTAAAATGCATGTATTTGTATGGAAAAAGGCCTGAATGGGTTGCATCGACTCCAGCCCCAAAACATGGGACCGAATTGTGGTAATTTTTGGAGATTTCAAGGTCCGTGGAATGCCTGTAAACTCCGTTAGGTTGTGTTAGAATTTGTGCAATAAATTCTATTTTGGTGATTAGAGACCGGAAATGGGACGGGAAATCTGCTCCACCAAGAGAACCTATAGTAAGTGTGGCCGTCGTGGACAGCTCCACTTACTCGCTTTTGGGGACAAGAAATGTATTTCGTTTGTGTGAAAATGGACAAGAATTGTCCATGCGTTGTGTGCTTGAAATGTACGAATCGAATGACTTGAGCTGGGTGTGGTGTAGAAATCAACAGTTAACGCTTAATGCAGGACACTGATGTAGGTCACAATTATATTTAATACAATCGCAGATTGTGATAAAGCTAATGTAATGTGTATCAGGATTTGCCCAATTATATGGAATATAATTGTGAGCATAGGCCTGGAGATGAAATTATGAATCGCTCAACTGAGCCTAAATCAGTGATGCTTCATGTCAATTACACAGTAATCAGAAATTTCGAATAAAATATGCATGTCGATTATTATCAAATGATTTTTAAAATTAAGATAATGCATTTTCATATGCACCGGGTAGCCTAGAATTAGGTGTGATGCATGACAAGGTATTTTGTAAAACTGATGTGGTCATGAAGAATTTGCCAGGATGATATTCCTGAGAATCAATGAGACGCCAACGTATCACTTCGATGAGCACCATGACTCCGAAAGCTCACCAACCAATTCACCCTGAGGGTAGTCCCATATTTCAGACCGAAGATTTTCAGAGTATATTTTCAAGAACAAAAGTTTTGTTTCAAAATGATTATTTTCCTCATACACGGCTTAGGCAAGGTGAGTGAGCTCTGAGGACTGACACTGCATGATCAAGGTAGACATCCAAAGAGGGACCACGATTTACTCGAGCCAAGCATTTCGTGAGCATCGTGACCGCACTTAGGGGCTGAGGTACCCACTTAGTGGCGATTCCCACTGTGAGCTTTAAACACCCGCCGTGGACCCCCTTACTCGTGTACATGGAGCCGAGAAGACAATTCATTTTCAGTTCTGCCATTACGGTTTTTATAATGACATCAGAGATTTTAATATATACTCAGATAAACAAAAGCAAGTATCAACTAATAATTATCGGGAGATAATTGAAGAATAGCTTATGATAATTGATTTGCATGAGTATTGGTTTATGAGCCCAAGAGGCATTTTTACTCATGTCGGGATTATATTGCATATCGATTGTTCGGGGACAGATATACAAAAAGCATGACCGGGAGAGAGCTCCTCGTGCATAAAGGAGACTCTCGCGATTTTCTAAAGTGATACTGCAACCCGACCTCCACTCAGGAGTTCCGCGGTTGATCTGGCAGTCAACTGAATTTCCATGAAGGCCACAATCAGACTGTTACGGCATGACGTAGTCTCTGCCTCATGCATGATATGAAATATTCCATATAAGATTTGATTATTTATATGGAATGTGATTGACGTTTTATAGCTTGGTTACTGTGGGACAAGGCAGATTTGCGAGGAGTAGCCACCCTTGTCAGGACTCTCTTCGTGGCCAGGTGCAGCTGCGATTGCCAACGCTCCGACGGTCGTAATTAGAAAAGCAACATGCCGCTCGATAATATTTTGTAAAAAGTATTTTATAAAAAGAATTGTAATTAAATTCTACTGACTATCATTAACTTCTGCTCATTTTCATATTTTTGATTTACATATGAATGAATGGGTCCCAGAAGACTGCCGAGGGAAATGCAAACTATATTAACGCTTAGTTTCAATATATAAGTATGTATAAAGTGCTAGAATAAACCTTTCTTGATTATCGTGCTGATATAGCCTGTATGTCAGAGAGCGCTCCCGAACAACGAGACTCGCCCGATTTTTTTTAAATATGGATCCCATGCTAAATGGGACACAACAAGAGATTTTAGTCACCGAAATCCACAAGAATCTAATGATTCGACTGATCACAACGCGACCCCTGATTCGAGGTGTGTCACATTATCCAATGAGAATGAGTTTTCGAGTTTAAAACTCGCTCTTCGACACGAGGTTTCTTTTGAGAAACCGCTATTGAAGATAGGATTTGAGGAAGTACATAAGAGAGCGCGAAGATCTCAAGAGAAGGTAAACTGATCGAAAGGAAGATCAGAATGATAAATGAGAGAAGAAAGGTGAGGAAAGGTGAAGAATAGAAGAAAACGAGGAATATAACTCTCAATTAAACTGTAAAAATAGAGCTGATGTGAGAAGAAAAGGTAGATATGTTGAAATTGGAGATGGGAAGAAGAGAATTGGGGAGTTGCAACTCAGGGTGTTGCCTTTGAAAGAGATATTGAGGTACCAAGAGGCCTGAACCTAACTTTGCAGAGAATGAATAGTACATTATAAGAAATACAGCTCGTGAATGGAAGGTGAGAAGGAAGCAGGTAGCCTTCGAAGGTAGGAATTGAAATGGACATGAAATCTACCAGAGTGAACTTGGTGAACAAGAAAATCAAACATATTGGTGCCGAAAACATTCTTGCTTCGCCTGGGGTAGGCTCTAGTTGCAATACTCCAACTCAAAGAATCATAGATTTGTAGAGTGAAGGTATTGGACAATTACTTTATCTTGTTTGCCATCAATCCGTGGCTAATTTGTATCCACGATTTATGAAATTTATTTGCATCCTTGCATATTTCCCACTGTGATAAAGTATGATCCAAGGGTATGCCATAGCGGAGTCGGGTGAAACAAATGATGTCAATTCTGCAAATCTAACTAGTTGATACTTGTCTTCACCACTATAAGGGTTCTTTGTATCTTAAGAATTAACTGAAAATTGTTAGCTTTTCTGGCTAGTGCTCTATTAATATACTGTTCTACTTGCCTATGTTCGTTGGAGTCAGTGAAATGATAGACTGATCATGAATTTTTATTTTATTTTTGGACACTGATCATGGTAGTGGCCTAGTTTCAGAGGATTATAAGAACTTCACGCTGATGAATCGGACCCCAAGGGGATCTGGATGTCAATCTCTTCTTACGCCAAACTCGTGTTTGATTCTGATTAGTTGATTCGGACCGCAGGAGGAGATCGAACTCGGAACAAGAGTGCGAAAGATCGCCACGCATGCTGCAAATCGGGGCGCAGATTTTCGGGAAACCAGGGCGAACGACTCGCTATCACGACCAAGATGAAGTATATTAAAGATCAAAACTGTCACAAAGAACTTCAAGAGCTTACGCTTTCGATCCTTAGAGAAATAGCGATTTCGATCCTAGAGTAGCTGCAGGCGTCGATCAAGTAAATGCTGGTGTCGAGCTTCGAGGACGGCAACAGATCGGTTAGGACGACAAATCCGATGGGAGGGTCACGGTAGAGAGAATAACGAAAGGGATCGAAGGTAGTGGGGTTAGTGAATTTTGTGACAATGCACACAATAACTTTGATCTCGATCATCGATGCAGTATCAGCATCACAACTGACTTCTGATCGCTTTTTATGCTCTGATACCAAATTGATGCAAAACAAGAATAATAACTTGATCTCGGATCGAAGTTATGCTCTGATACCAAATAGATGTAGCTCGGCTATGAAGAGCAATAAAATTAAGAAGAAAGCAAACAAATAAATAAAACAAAATTCTTGAGTTTTCACTATTATATCAAGTCTACCAAAAACAATAACATAAAGGCAAGTATTTATAAAGACTAAAAGAAAATCATAATGCTTTAAATCCCCCAAAATTCTAACAGATAAATTATAAAAACTCTAATAGATAAATCCTAAAAAGTACGATTAAATAAAATTGTTGTAGCTTGGCTATGAAGAATAATAATTTGATCTTGGATCAAAGTTATGCTCTGATACCAAATTGACGTGAATTCCTGGCTACGGTTATCAATAAAATTAAAAGAAAACGAATAAAATAAATAAGAACGTAAGCTTCGAGTTTTTCAATATTATATCAAGTTTATTAAAAATAACATAAGGTGCTATTTATAGCACCAATGTAAAATCCTAATAAGATACCCCCAAAAATCCTAATGTATAAATCCAAAAGCACTAACTGATAAATCCAAAAAGAGTATAATTAAATAAATAATTAATAATAATAAAATCATCACAACTTTGACTTCCTATCTAGCTTCGTGTTTCGGGGATACGTCTACCTACGCCTCTATCATTCCCTTCGGTACAAAAACTCGACTCCAAAAAGTGATCAGGAAACTGGCCTTTAGTCCAATACTGTAATTCTTTTGCTTACTCTGAATGTCCTATGTTTGATTTTTTGAATCAACCAATGATTGCCATGTCTAAGCAATACTGTTTACCGTATAAGATTGCCTGCCCCTTTTTTTCTATTTCTTTTTTAATTTTTGACAGCAGAACAAACTATATCTGGACTAAGTAGATGTTTTGTGTAGTTTAGTTGTTGGCGTTTTGATTGTTTGGGATACCAACATTGTGAGGGGATCTCTTGTTTGGTTAAAGGGATTCTAAGGGAACTAGACTCATTAAGAGTATGAACTTTGACAGCAGGATTACAAATCCTTAAATTTGACTAGGTTTATTTAAAGATTAATATGAACTTCCTTAACCTTCTGAAAACATCTAATTGCTTATGGAGAGCGCTCATCCTGAAAGTTTCTAAATTCTAGACTGTTTGGTCCATGCTAGGTAGTGGGAGACACGCATTTGGAGGATCAATTGACATCATTGATAGTGATGATGAAACGCCAAAAGAAACTAGAAATGCTTCAACTGATTGTGTCTACAAGGGCACTTCGAGTAAAAAACAACCGTCTCAAAGCATGAAAAGTGTTTCACTTTTGAGTGGAACAGGAATTGAAGATACCCTCAAAAGAAAACAAGCTTCTTCAACACATAATCCAGTCTTTCTAAAGCGATTTAAAGCTACAACCAATGTTGAAGAAAATATTGGGGATACTTATGATATTTTAGACTCTGATAATAGTTCGACTCTGACAAAATAAGAGACGTTTTCCCTTTGATCCGCTTATAACGATCGTCGAACCAGCCAAAAGTGATACGCGTATCACCAAATTATATCATAACAGCCTTATAACATTGCTAAGATAATAAAATTAACGTATATTTTTCTCCCAATAAAAATAACGCTAAAAATAAAATAAGAAAATCCGACTACTGCCAAAAGAAAGCAAGGCGGTAAATTAAGCAATTTATCAATCCAAGCACTCTTGCCATTATAATTTATGAAGATTATACGACAAAAGCCATAAATATTTAAATTGAATTGCAAATAATAGAGAGTTGAAGGACCTAAAATGCAAGTTTAAATCAAATTTTGTTCGCCAAACATGGCCTTAACTCCAAAAATGAGGATAAGACCAACAATATCTCATTTTTATGGGTGTAAAGGCTAGGGTTCATGTTAAAGAGAGGAAGAAGAAAGAGGAGAAAGGGAGGCAGGCAAGAGAAGAAGAAGAAGTACAGCTAAGGAAGAAGAAAAACAATTAAAGGTATGGAATCTACATAAGTTTGGAACATCTCCTGGTACAACTACCATAAATCTCTTTTTGTCTAAGTCGTATAAAAAATCATACTGTAAATGCTGTTGATCGATATGAGATGAGTTTTGGTTTTGAAGGAAATTTTCCCGATAAAACGGGCCAATCCGCCATTTTGTTTCAAATTCGACACTCTCTACACCTAGGCGTAGGAGTGCACGCCTAGGCGTAGGGACCTCCACCTAGACGAACCCAAGTCAAGTTTATTGAACACTTTGGTCCGCCTAGGCGTAGCAATGCTCCTCCTAGGTGAACCTCTCCGCCTAGGCTTACCTGCTAGTCTTGTTTTGGTTCCTCTCTTCCGTTAATTCTAACAATCGTCCATTGAACTAACGGCGATTCTAATGTGCTCGAACGAAAGAGTTTTGCATGCGATAAAAAAATTATACTTAAAATGTTTTTGCACTGCCGAGGCTTAAGCTAATCCGTAGTCAGGCAAACATTGTTTCTTGCCCTCATTTGCTAATGTGTTTAAATGTAGTGTTATTCGTTATGGATGAAAAGAGTAAAGAGTAATGAAGACATATAGAAAACGTATAAATGTCTAAATAATACAAGAATAAAGATGCATGCGGGAAATGATAAGAAAAATATTGTAGAGCATGACACCGATAACAATAATATTCGGGATATGAGATATATATTGTAAATGAAATAAAAGAAACAGACGCCTTACTTTAACCTAAGTAGATGGGGACAAGATTTATTAGAAGAAAAGATCAAGTAAAGATACTAATCGGGCTTGGTCCCATTCGTCATTAAGGCCGCTTCGCTCTTATGTATTTGCCATTGCTTCAGATAATGATAACAAAGTGGTTCGCGGGCTCTTATATGGTCATTATTCGCACAATGAGCACAACATTACTCGAAGTTCATAGCTTCATTGTCTCAGACAATGATTATAAGACCTTCGAGTCCTTATAGTTCCCGAATCTACTTATAAGGTATTTGCAAAGATGGAACATAAAGATAAATGACAAGAATACGTGAAACGACACGACATAATATGATAAGCATAGCATTGCTATGTAATGATACGTATACAATGATAAGTACAAGAAGCAAAAAAAAAAAATGTAAATGAAAGATGATATGAAATGAAACATGATAAGACGAATAAGTATGAAATATGTAAAAACATATCTATAAATGATATGTTCAAAACATGAATAAGCACGCAGATAATACGTAAACGAACGTTAAAGCTATATGCCAGCTGTTCAATGCGCGATGACCTTATTAGAGCTTGTCCATACGTATTATTTCCCACTGCCTATGTTTTCAAGACTCCGTGTTTCATCCATGTAGGTATGTGGAGAAGCAGAACTAGAAGCTCTGATTAACCCATATCGCCAACCGAGGCCAACACACTACTAGGTGCCATCAAGATCTTCGTCTATTTTTGTATATGTTTCGTTGTAAGCAATGTAAAAAATTTGTATATGTTGAACACCCATTTACGGAGTTTCTAATATATTTTGTAATCCGCTACATAATATATTTCAAGTTAAACGCTTAATAAAGATACGAATTTAACAAGTTAATTATGATGCAGAAAAGTAAAAGATAGTTACATGTAAGTGGTATCGTGAGCACCTCGTCATGCTATGCTAGATGGTAAAATTGTGTTATTTTGTTCTCGAAGGAGACAATTTGGATTTCATGATGCACCCGTGTAGACAAAAGAAATAGTTTCATTACTAATTCGATTGTGGCTCGCAAATTCAGGCTACTTATCGATGTGGTTTGAAATAATATACGCTGTGCCCCAAGATACAAGCCCAAACGTCGACAAAAATAGGCCCAAGACAGCAATAGGCCCTTGGGTATCCCTTAAAGACGTGCACTCCAAACGAGGGCCAACTCGGGCCTTTAAAAGGTCAAGTGCACTCTGCTGAACTGTGATTAGGGGAAAACACCCAATCTCCACCAATCAGGAAAGTAAGATATTTCCCAATTATTGCCCATCAATTATCCTTTATTAATCGGTTTACGATAAGGAAAGAAAATCTCCTACCCAGTAAGAGAAATACCGTATCATCCTCCAACAAGGAAATATACTATTCAGTGTCATCATCCAATTAGGAAAGTTGTTATGATCATCCATTATAAATATCAGGTCACCCCATCAAATAAAGCGCACGCAGACCACGCATGTAGTGTGTAAAATTTTATTCCCAAGTTACCGATTTTCTCTCGTCCTGAAGAACATACTTAGGCACCTGATAGCTAAATCCGCCAGCCCGCCGATCCTTTTGGTTTCTTTGTTTGCAGGTTCAACGCCCGTGAGTCGGCCGACTGCCCAGCACCTAAAGACACTCCAAATTCTTTCGCCCGATTGAAAGCATCATCACTTCTATCATGTTCTAAACTGCTTCGTTGACAAATTACAGCATTAGCAAAGGAGCGAAAACATGCTTGATAAAAGAAAGAAAATAAGAGCAGGAACCATAACATTCTGTGCTTTTTTACTGCATGTTAATTTTCTTATGCCCGCCTACTATCTTGGGTTTTCTCATGTATGTGTCTCTTAATCAAACCAGGATGCTGATTTTAGTTGAGCCTGGTTTACAAGTGGTTCTATAAGTTCCAGCAAAGGATTCAGTGCTGCTTTATTAGTGCTGGATATTCCGTTTTGTCTATAAAAAAAGATAGCATCCCTGAAACTGAAGATAAATACTTTAGGCTATGAATTAACTACATTGTAAATTCATAGAAATGTTAGTTTTCTTGGTCTACAAGTTCCCATAGTTTCATCAATTTGAATTTCTTTCCAAAATTTGTCTGATTATTTTGAAGAAATACTAAAGCTGCTGCAATAAAGTCATTTCAATGTTTTGTGAGACAAGGGATTTATTCAATTTCTTTCTATTCTGTAAATTCAATTTCCATAGTTTTTTTATTCACTGCTGAAAATTCATAACCTGTTTGTAGCCAAAGAATGTAACCTGAATTGGGCATTTGTTCTAGTGATTTATTCCATACTATAATTATCTAAATGTGCAAAAATTTGTTTCTGTGTTTCTGCTTTCATGGTTTTCTCTTATCAATTTCTACCACCTTCTCCGCAATATCTTTTCCAGTTTTCTTTGTTGGGTTTATGGAAATACTTGAACAGTCTGATTTATTTTTTATTCTGTTTTGTGTTTCTTAGGATTCTAAATCCTCAGTTTTGCATTTTGTTTTGCAAACATCGTATGTGGTCTGTTTGGATAATGAGAAAAACAGGTCAAGAAAAATAAATTCCTAAGGCTTTTTTTACTTTTTTTTTTTTTGTGTTTGTTTTTATTTGTCAAATAGTGGCAATTTGTGGTTGCTTGACTCAACTTGCCAAAAGTTTCAGTGGAGTTCATTACATGCTTAATGGGCCCATTTCCTTTCTTATATGTATCTTCAAACCTTATTCTATAATTTATATGTATTTGTTGATTAATTTATTTCTTTTTTCTCCCTTCTTGTGTACTGTTTCTTGTCTATATGAACTGTTATTTTTCACAATTATAAACGTACCTATTATTTTCTGTAATTTGGGATACTTGTTTGTAATTGTTATCTTTCATTACTTTTTTTAGTGCAAGTAAGTGACCTTATTACTCAATTAGGCTTCCAGATCATAATGTTTCTTATCTGAGTTACTACTATAATACTTTAATTTGTGGATTTTTGTGTTCTATGGTTCATTGCTCGTTTATTTGCTCTTATCAAAACTGAGTTGGATGTTAAAGCTAGAAAAGGCTATACTAGATGGTAAGACAGATCTTGTACTTCACCTTGACTTCAATTCATATTTCCATTGCAAAGTGCTGTTTTCTTTGATATGTCATTCCGTAATGCTTTTCTTGTTCCTCCTTGACAGTTTTTGTTTCATAATTGACTTTCCAATTTAGGTTTTCAAAGAACTGATGAGAATCTTCTTCAAGAAAGTTTACCAGCTGCTGATATAAACCTGCTTTATTTGGAACTGCTCATTTCCATTTCTTGCCCAACTATTATTATTACAATGCATATTACACATTTCTGGTATACTGATGAGACAAGCTCTTAAGTTGACACCAAAGGCTTCTTCATGGCTGTTGTTACTGCTGATTATTTTTTATAATTCTGATATTTTTATTTATTTTTGTGAAAAAAATTAATTAGGAAATACTTGAATAAGTAAATTGGTAGTATCAAAATTAAATACAAGATGGTTGGAGTTGAGTTGTCTTTTGGTCAAATTTTTGAAGGATGTAGATTTATTGCAGAAAAGTTGAAGGGGGAGGATAAACAAACCAAGCAAGTTGCCTTACATGAAATTACGGTTTCTCTCTCTCCAAACACCAGTATTTAGGGCTTGTTATTGCTTTTTCTAAATACTCTCCATCTTTCAGGATTACAGCTTTTATTTAGTTCCATGGCTTCCCTGCTTTATCTCTCTGCCTTTTCTTGCCAAATTTGTGGTTTTTCTTTAAACTTTTTCTTCTAGCTCTTAGAAAATCTATTTTCTATTTGAATTTTCCCAGCCTTCTCAGTTGGGTACCCTGAATTTAGAAAATTTGTACAGTTTGTTCCATACCCATTAGAAATATAGAGGTCCTAGAGGTTTTCTGGGTGTAGGGATTGAGGTAGAATAGTGGAGGTTCATAGCTTTTTAATCAGAACCTACTGAGAAGTGAGAGGACTTTCAGGGAATGGAAAATATTGCCGGACTTGGGTGGTGTTTATTTTTTTTAATTAACGCTGAATATAATTTTTTAGCTTTAATATCGAATAAGATTTCCTAACAAATGTTAAATATTAAGTTATTTGTTTTTTAACATCGGGCATCGAAGTAGCGACGACAACGAGATTCCGATTATTTCTGCCTCACCCCACCCCATTCTTAATTTACATGTCGATTTAATCAGAATCTGCTTAACTGATTGCGCTTATTTCTCAAATCCACACGAAGCTTGGGACGTGGCTTGGTGATTGCTATCTCGCTCTCACTGATTCTATTTTAAAATATTTTTTATTATTATTTTATTTTATACTTTAATATAACACACAATTATTATTATTAAAGTTTATCAGTGAAATTATAAATTATAATATTTATTTTTTATTAATATATTAATTTAATATAATAAAAATAAAAAGGAATATAAAAATAAAAAAAATAAAACAAAATCAAACGTGAACTGCATGTTTAAGAATTTTCATATTCTTTACCCGCCTCATTTAATTTTTTAAACGGCATGTTTTGAGACCGAAAATAAACGAAATGAATGGATGTCACCCCGTCTTAAACTCTTCTATCATCATTCATGGGTGAATGGAATATTACAAATTTTCTCCTTATCTAAACGACAAGTTTTTCTTATTTTTCTGAAAAATGACTTTTTCTAAATAGAAAAAATCAAAATTTTCACTTTTTATTCAAAATTTTTTTAAAAATTTAACAATAAAGCTCATTTAAAATTTTAAAAAACAAACAAAAAGCAAACAACCCCTTAGTGTGGAAGATGATCAGATGATTTTGCCTCAAAGAATGGAAAACATAATGCAAAGCTATACTATATTACTCTGTTTTTTTTGTTAGCATTTTCTGTTTGCAGTAATGGCCTAAAGCAATAAGCCTGATCTATGAGAACCAAGATAGGTATCATCCAGTTCACCACCGCTTTTCAAGCCTGTATATTTGGAAATGTTGACTAGTTTGTACATTATTCAGAGTTTGGGTTTAAAATAACACTTTAATAAAAAAATATATATATTCATTCTAGGCTCATTTTGAAACTTTTGTTCAAAATGACCCTTTATATTAACTAATTTTTTTATTTTTTTTATTTAATTTAGAAGTCGTTATTTGGGAACTACTTCGCTTTTTTCAACTAAAGTTCGCGATGTAAACTCGGCTTTAGTTAAAAAATGAGACTTGTAATTTCTAACCGTGACTTTAATTTAAAACTGAAACCGTAACTATGGCTTCTAACTTGTATTAAAAAATTAAAAAAATTGTACATCTTTTTACGTGGCTAAATGGCTATATTGAATAATAGTTTCATAACCTAAAATCTCAAATATTATTTTTTTTAATAAGAAGGTCATTTTGAACCTAAAACTCATTATTCATACACTACCTCTGCCAGTTTGAGTTTTCTTGGTTGTTTCTTTTTGGGTTTTGAAGCTTGGTTTGCATATTCAAAGCCTATATTGAAGTTGTGAGTTTGTTATTCTGGGTTGTGCTTTTATTCCTTTTCCTCAGATATATTTTTTTTCCAGATGGGATTTATAGTTTTATACTAGATTATCATGAATGTTGTCCTGTTAAATGACATTTGAGTCTCTTCCTAAATCTGTAAGGAGTGTACTGTGCTGCATTTATACCATGTCAATGTACTCACTTTTAAGGGTTGCTTCTTTGTTTGAAAGTTCGTATATTAAGCCAGAAGATACGTTTCATATGATTCGAACAACATATATTACAATTATATGCTCGTAGCTTTTTTTTCACCTTTTATCATTTGAGCGATGTCTCATGATATGTCTTTAGTGAGAGTTAAACCAAAAGAAAGTTTACGTATTTTTGTCACATTAGGTATAAATACTTAAAGGGTTAAGAGCGACTTACCACTGAAGTTTGCTCAGCTTTCAAGATAATGGTTATAAAAATTTACGACTTATCACGCCGAAATTTTTTAAAAGTTCTTAATGTTAAAAGTTTAAAATATTCATTTTTCATTCTCAGAAGTCATTTCACTAAAAAGAAAATTTTCATCGTTGCCTAACAAAAGAAAAGTGCATTAATACACACTACTAAGAATCTATTAACTGAAAGTGTCATTGGGGACGAGACGACCCCCATCCCAGATCTCGCCGCTTATTTCTTTTTTTTTCAATTCTCAAACTTCGTTCTTCATTTAAAAAATTAAATCGCGCAGATCGCATGCGATTTAAAAATCTCAAACCCGTCCCACATTCATTTTTATTTTTATTTTTATTTTTTTATATTTGCCTTTTATATTTATTATATTAAATTAATTATTTTCATAAAAAATAAAATATTATGAATTTTATAAATTATTTATTAAAAACATTCTAATTATTATTATTATTATTTATATTAAGTAAAAATAAAATAATAAAACATTATATGGATGGGAGTAATAATATTCTAAATTCCATCCTAAACTCAGATTCGAATTGAGAAAAAATAAACTCAAATTTGCTAAAAACCCGATTACAATTAAACCAAACTCGTCTCATTAAGAGCGAGGTGGGGCGAGAACCTCAAATAATCTGTCATGTTACCATCTCTACTCGCTACCCAATATTAAAAAACAAACAACTTAATACTTAATGTTATTAAGTACTATTCAAGACAAGTCAAAAGTTATATTCGTGATTGTTTTAAAAACAAACACCACCTTAATCTTTTGCCTCCAAATTCTAGCCACATTCCACTTTGTATAATGTTCTATGCATGCTAAATTATTTCTTATTAGTTTTTATTTAATCTTGTAAGGACAAAAGAGAGTTCAGATTTTTATAATGTTATTATTATTCTTTTATAATAAATTTAATTTATTATTTGTTTGCCTCATCATTTTCTCTATAAAAATCTTAATATATAATATATACCATCATATATTTGGATACATTTGAGATTTATTATTACTTTAGAAATAATATTAATAATAATAATAGAAATCTAATTTGAGTCATAGTTGATTGTTTTTAGTAATAACTAACAACAAAGCTATTTTTTTTTCACACATTTTACTTCATAAATTTAATTTTTCCTTTTAAAATTCCTGTTAAAATTCTGAACAAGCATTTCCTCCAACACGCAAGATTATGGAAATACTAGAGGAATTGTCTAAAGGGGGATAAAATAAAAGTTATTTACAAAATTGCTTCTTTTACTTCTTATAACCTTTAAAATATCTAAACTTTAAACAAAATTACCCCTTAATATGTTAAAACCCAAAAAATATTATAAATCTAATCCTTGTCTATTTATGTTGGACTTAACCATCGTTTAAGTTAGAATTTGAACAAACTTGAAAACTGTAAAGTCCAGGTTTCTAACACAACTTCTATACATATTGGATTTAACCATCATTGTTTATATTTCAATAAATTCATGGTTGCCTAAGTTTATAAATGATATAGTAATTATTTACTTGATTTAACTATCGCTTAAGTTAATTCGAATAAACTCGTTGAGTCACGTTCGCGCTTAACACAATTTTTATATATGCTGACTTAACAATCATTAAGCTTATATTTAAAACAAACTCGAAACGTGGTTAAGTCTAAGTTTGTAAATGTACAAGAGCTATTTAATCGGATGAACCATCGTTAAGTTATATTCTGAACAAACTCATGACAAGATGCATCAGATAAATAAGTAATGATAAATTTGTAAACGATGTGAAAATATTTCCTCGGTTTTAAGAAAAGGTTAAATTTATAGTTTTTTTTTTTTTACTTTTTGTCCATTTTAAACATTTACCCCAAATTATTAACTCAGTTGAAAGAAAGAAGCAGCACTGCTGCATATGAAAATTGAAATCCGTGGCTCCTCAATGTAGCAGTTGCTATAGTGATGTCTTCCAGTAGAGTGCTTTTATAAGATATGATCCTGCAATTGTAGAATGCAACTCTATCACCTGATACCCTTTGCCGCCTCTTCCAAACGTGTTTTGTAAACCCATCATCATATGAATTGCCAACTTCAACTGTTTTTGAAGGCCAACTGTAACACTTTTTTTTTTTTTCTTGCAACTTGATTTAGCATAAAGAAGCCATTAATTCAAATTCTATTTGAAGACAAAGGATTGATTTAGTTTTTATGGAAAACAGCATTTGTGGTGCCTATGGAAAACAACATTCGCAACAAAAATTCAAACATGAGATTCATCTGTTTTTTAAATTTTTGACAATGGAAATTGTATTTATTCAAAACAGATCCATGCGGATAACATTAATTTCGTGTGTGCTATGATGCAACTCCACTTTCCAAGATTAGACAAAGAAACAACCACCTTTGCTAGCTTGTGAGCGGCTTGGTTCATTGATTTATTTGCGAAAGTAATTGCACAACCATTTAAGTTGTTCAGGAGGTACATGCAGTCTTGTAATATCAGACTCATAGTGGAGGAATAGAAGATTGGTGTATTGATGGCTCTCACTAGCAATTGAGAACATGACTTGAAGATTATGTTGGCAAGACTCCTTATCTTGTCATAATAGAGCTTCTTGGCGCCTTTAAGGCTTCTACTTCTGGGTTCATATCTGATCCCGTCTTGTGCCATTTTGCTCCCTATCAACTCGCCTTTCTCATTACGGATAATGTAGTCAAACCCTATCCGTTGGTTTTGTTTGGCTATAGTTGCATCAAAATTACATTTAAGAAAGCCATGTTTAGGAGGCTCCCATTTCTTCATGTTTGTAGGAGTGTGGCTCATACTTCTCTTGCCGACATGTTTGCTTACCCCATTGACGACAAGAGAGCTAAGGCCAAAACACTAACTCCTGTCCACCAAAAGGCATTGTTTTCTCTCCACATCCCAGATTATACCGCTTCTCCAGATGCGTCAATGATCATCACAAATGCATTCTTAGCTCAGTTGTATCTAGTCCTTATGCCCGTGCCACCAATCAATTGGGAACAAGTCGCTACCTCGACACTTCCGTGAGATGACCTCCATATAACTTTGTCAGAGCACATGTAACAGAGCATGGAGGGTATCTTCTCTTGGTTACACATGCATGTTGGGCAACATTCTCCGCAATGATTAATTTTTGAAGGGTAAATTTATCACCGTGGGGAGTAAGCCCGCACATACCACAGAAATTTTACCTCTGATGGATGCGTTAAGGACCATATCTTCATCTCGCTTACAATGGTCAGTAGGTAAGTTTGTCGGGGTGGAGAAGAGTACCCTAAACCACTCTTGACGTTGTAGATGCCCTTGTCTTCTTACTCCAACACCATTGATCATCAAGCTTTTGTAGGGAGTGGAATTCCCATGAATATAGTGATTGTGCGTATTAAATACACAAAAACAATCAATAAAGCTACGGTGGGATACAATTCGAATCCGATGATGCCTTTTCAACCGAACTCGGGCGCTGGAGCTGCGGTGGGGTCGCTAGGGCCGGACCCGATTGCTCGCGGGCCGATGCAGCGCCTGCGTGCGGGCCGACGCAGCGCCCCGGGTCGCCTGGCTGAGGCGTGATCGCGGCACCGCTGATCCGCGCAGCCCGACGTAGAACCTTTCCGGCAAGAACAAAGAAGAAGGGGCCGGCGAGGCTACTCGCCAAGCCCGACGCCTAAGCCGATTCTTTTCCGGGAGAGGAAAGAGAGAATGTTTAGATCGCTTAGTATTGGCGCACCTTTAAAGGTCGGGAGCCGGCCTTGTACTGGAGCACGGATATTCATCCATTCGACGATGACTGTGAGTCCTTCCCATCGAGGGTATGTTTCATATAGCGAATTCCAGATTTAGCAATTGATTAGTCAAAGCCATCTTATTTAGAGTGATCCCTCCCTTCCGTATCGAGGGTTAACGGCTCCTTTTCCCTCCCCTCGATAATGGATTCACTGACAGAAAAGGCGCCTTTTAGAGATATTTCGGTTCTTCTCAAGGTTTGTAGAGATATGGTTTGACCGCCGTAGGCCTTCCTGCTCTTCCAAAATTCGCGCTCGGTCCATGGGTCGCGGGTTCTTTGTTCGTGGGCTACAAAGACATGAATCCGCTCACCACTCTTTTCAATGGGCGAATGAAATGCCTAGCCCAGCTTCAGATCTTTATCGCTGCCCCCAAATTCATCAGACGATCTGGGCAAGGGCTGCGATTAATCCTGCGACGGTTGTTATTTCCTCATGTCTATTTGGATGTGGATTAATTAGCCACCGCCGTCATACGTGGTGCGTTTAATGATGGCTATTCGAGTCTTCGCGCTGCTTTTTTTCTGGCGTTTCTTCGCTTTCCTTTGGTTTTTGGCTCGACCTTCTAGTCCCGATTTCTTTCGCCTCATAACTCCCCCCTTTAGTCTTTATATTTTTGGCGTTCTTGCTTTTACCTGATTTTTCTCCTCGTCATTTAGTGTCGGGTCTTTTCTCGCGTTTCCTCTTATTCCCGCCCGCGCCCCCGGTCTCCGTCAGTGTCTCTTCGATTGATACGACGAGGCCTCTGTGTGGTTCACCGTCTGATTTCGCTCGCTTTACGCCATGGGTCCAAACGCTCTTCCTCTTGCGACGTCGATGACTCCGGGCCGATGCCGACCCGGCAAGTCGGGACATTCGCCACCTCGCCACCGCCGTGCCTCAACCTGTTCCAGAGGCGCTTCCCCTTCCCTTTAGTAAGGGTAAAAAGAAGATAAACCTGATCAAATATCCTAGGGGGTCGGACTTTCTCAGGACCGCCGTTCGGCATTCCGCGAAGGTGGGCCCCAGTAGGATTGGCCCTTCGTATGAGTCTACTTTTGCTGAGCGTTATCGGCCCCTTCCTGGTGTCCGAATATGGTCCCCGGACGTTTTGACTTTTTATACCGCCTCCGTGCCTGGTATGGTTTGCTTTTTTGAAGTTGCTTTTAATAACGACCTTCGCTTTCCGTTGCACCCCTTCATCAAAGAAGTCCTTCAACATTTCAACATCTGCCCTTCCCAAATGGGCTCCCCAACGTCAGGGGTATTTTAGTCGTTTATTGGTCTTTTTTAAAGATAGAGGGTTTGGTGTCCCCAATGTGGCTTTGTTCCTTCATCTTTTCAATCCGATGACTACTACAGAGGGTTTTATATATTTTTCCAGACGTTCTGGGTCTCCACTGGTAATCTCGGACCTTCCTTCTTTGCATCGGTCATGGAAAGGAAGATATTTTTTCGTTAGTGGTTCCGACTGGGAATATGACCTCGTGATAGTGATGATACCTGGCGTGCCCGTGACGTGAGCTCCCTCGATAACCTTCGAGTGTTTTCGGCCACTTTGGTTTGGTTTTGTCTAAAGACGATTGAATACCTCGATCTTTATGCTTTTCTTTATGTTTCCCGTATGTTCGCCTCGAATTCCTGACGAAGATATCGGCCGTGGCTCTAGCGTTGGAGGAATGCTCTGCTTGCTCCTATGTATCGTAAAAGGTCGAACATTCCCATTCCTCTAATTTGTCGCCTCCGCTGCTGCTCTGTCAGTTCCTTTCTCGAGGCCGCCTTTCTACCCTTGGAGTTTTTTCCTTTGGGCCCACTGCTGCCACCCCTACCAGGGGAGAGATTTTAATTCATTTGGGGGCGACATCTCGGAAGCCCCGGAGTGTGAAGAGAAGAAAGCTGGATTCTTCTGAAAAGGACCGGCCGGTTCCGGCCAAGGTTCAGCTGGGATCGCTTTCTTTCTCCGGTCCGGAGTCGGAGAGAGGGCATCGCCGCCCCTGGCCGAGGCTCGACACGGCCGTATCCCCTTCTCCCGTCTCGGCCGTGAGCGAGCGCGCCTCTCCGGCTTGACCCACCGCCTTCCCTAAGCGTGTCGCCAGACAAAAGGATCCTTCTCGTGTGATCCCGCCGCTCGGCCGCACGTGCTCTGCCTTTATAACCGCTTGAATCCGCTTCTTCGACGGTGCCCCGGTCGCCCCTCGGAAGGACGGAGTCAAGCAGTTAAGAAATCGAAGACAAAGCTAATGCGCCGAATTCTTTTCGCTTAATGTCGGCTTCACGGCGTAGTGCCATTTCCTCGTCTATCCTCCTGAATCACGTCGGGCGCCTCGAAAGAGCTGCTCTGGCCGATGAAGCTTTGTCTGCCTCGGTGGACTCGCCCGGTAAGTCCGTTATGGTGTTTACCTCCCTGTTTGTTCTGTGCTGAGCGCTATGTCCATGTTTAACATGCAGGCTGCCACTTATTTGAAGGGCCTGGCCGACAAGGCCATACTGAATGAGAAACATGTGAAGATTGCCCGGATTTATAAGGCGAAGGTGGCCTCCCTGTCTTCTGAGCGGGCCGAACTGCAGGAACGGGCGCAGCAGTTGATTGAAGAAACAGAGCTGCTTAAGTCTGATCTTATATACTACATCCGTCGTGTTTCGGCGCAAAAATGGGGAGAGAACGAGGTCCTGAGTAGCTCGACGAGGGCCGAGGGCGAGCCCGGGGTTCGAGGAGCTCGTGCTGCGCCGAGATGACGGTTGAGACTCGAGAAGGGCTGAAGTCCGCCGCAGTGAGTCTAACTGGTTAGGAGGAACTCGCCACCTCCCCGAGGCGAAAGCAACGAGATCTCCGAATCCGGAAGCCGCACGGCATCGGGTGGTTTGAGCTAAAGAAAACAACTCAAACCGCCGCTCTCGAGGCTCGAGAGCAAGGTGTTAAGCCGGAGGCCGCTTCGCCGTGAGTCTTTCAAGCTAAATTTATCAAGACGGGCCGAGCGATGAATGTAATGGTTCGCGAGTAGATCTCCATCGCCAAGTCGCATGGTCGCCGTGCGACAGGTTATCAAACACCGGCGAGATCGCTGCATTCAGCGGCTTCGATGGCTCAAGCCAACGTATACCGCTCGCGCATCGTATCTAGATTTTTTAATTTTGACCTCCCAAGCAACGAGGAGGTGGAGGGGTCTTCCGATACGAATTATTCTCAAGAACCTGCTACCCCTACTGAGATCCCTTCTCATTCTTCATCGTCTGACGCCTGAATTCTTGGACTCACTTATGCTTTTCTGATGTCGACTTTTTCCTTTTTGTTGGACCTGGGGCCCGATATCTGTGTAGCCTTCCTTTCAATGAATACTTATTTTCCGAAGCTTAGGCCTCGTCGAGATATCTTTATTCTTTTTCCCCGAGTCGTATAACCCGACTCCATCGGTCTCTGGTAATTTTAAACCGCATCGCTACTTTGTATACCATTCCCGTTTGTCCCGCTTGGTTCCATCTTTATGTGGTTGCGGGAGCTTGTCGGATCGGGCTCTAGCCCGCGACTTCGTCTGGCTGGTGTTGATTCGGTTTTTAGCTATGCGACCTATTCGTGGTGAGGCTGTTTCAACCCGGCCTGAGGCGAATAGAACTTGTCATCAGAGACTATCGGGTGAAGGCTTGTCGATGTGCTTAGTGAGAGCTTGCTCATGTTGGATCCGATGGTAGGGGCTCACATTCCTCGAAGGAGGGATGAGCTATGCCCTTATGAATTGTAAGTACGAGCCCGCCTGTCTGGAGTGCAGCGAAGGGCTCGTCACTGTGAATAGTAAGGGCTCGTCATTCTGAGTTGAGGGACGAGCTATGCCCTTATGAATTGTAAGTACGAGCCCGCCTGTCTGGAGTGCAGCGAAGGGCTCGTCACTGTGAATAGTAAGGGCTCGTCATTCTGAGTTGAGGGACGAGCTATGCGGATATGAATTGTAAGTATGAGCCCGCCCGTTCGGGAGGCAAATGGCGGCTCGCCACTGTGAATAAGTAGTGGCTTTCTCCATAACTCGCCTGGGCCGAGCGATCGGGCCTTTGCTGTGGGCCGAGCCGTGGGCCTGGGGTGCTTCCTCTGGTGCGCTTCTTCTTCGGGCTTACGAGCGGGTCTGCAACCCGTGCTTTTTCAAACCCTATCCTGCAGCAGCCCTCACTCTCAGGTAATGTGTACGGGCGTGGTCGTGACGCTTGGACGTGCGTGATACATACGTGGTCAATCTCGCGGGCTACTTGGCCTTCCTTGAGTTGAACTGATGTCTAGGCTGCATAGCCTGTTAAGGTTGAGCTCGTCAATGAGAGCTGCTGGTTTCCGCGAACCGATTTTCACGAGTCGAACCAATTTCGTCGCACGGGCCCGCTGAGGAAGCGCTTCGCCAATAAACCGCCGAAAGGTAGCTCGCCATGTGAATCGGTGGGAAGAGTCGCCAAAGTGAATCGGGAAGAGCTCGTCAGAGTGAACAGTTGGGTAGAGCTCGTCCGAGTGAACTGAGGGATGAGCTCGTCAAGTAGAGCTGTTTGGAGGAGCTCGTCAGGTAGAGCTATTAGGAAGAGCTCGCCGTAGTTATCGGGAAGAATCGCCGCAGATCGCCGCTGAACGCCCATGCAACACAGCAGACTTCCACAAGAACGTCAGTATTTCCAACGCAGAGCCCCATGTTAATATGAGTCGTATGAGTCGCCAAACAGCTGTTCTGTAAGATCGTCAAGAAACATCATGAAGCAACGGAGTTTTTGCAATAGCTGGGAGGAGCTCGCCAGTAGAGCTATTGGGAAGAGCCTCGTCGTAGAGCTTATCAGGGAAGAGCTCACGTAGACTGGCCGTAAGAGCTCACACCCATGTAAAGTAATAGGAGCTCGTCAGGTAGAACTGGTTAAAAGAGCTTCGTCGAAGATCATGCCAGGAAGAGCTCTGGTCCATGTAAAGTAACGTGTGAGCTCGGCAAGTAGTCAAGCGAGGAGCTCGTCGTAGAGCTTACTGGGAAGAGCTCGCCAGACTATTGTAAGAGCTCGCCCATGTAAATAATAGGAGCCCCAAGAAGTGTGAGCCGCTGGAGGAGCTCACAGTGGGATCACAAAGAGCTCGTCCATGTAAATAATAGAGCTCTAAGTAAGTAGAGCCGCTGAGGAGTTTGCCAGTAGAGTTATCGGGAAGAGCTCGCCGTAGAGCTATCGAAGAGCTCGTCGTAGATCAAGTTGTAAGAGCTCGTCCATGCAAACACAGAGCTCATAGTAGCCGCTGGGAGGAGCTCACAGCATCAACGTGAGAGCCTCACCCATGTAGCAATGTGAGCTCACAGTGTAGCCGCCGGGAAGAGCTTGTCAGAAAGGCTGTTGTAAGAGCTCGTCCATATAAATAATAAGAGCTCGTCAGGTAGAGCTGTTGGGAAGAGCTCGTCAGTGCATCAGTCAGAAGAGCTCGGGCTCCATGTAGGCACAGAGCTCGCTGTGTAGCTGTCGCGGGAGGAGCTCGGCTGGGGATCGCTGTAAGAGCTCGCCCATATAAGTAATGTGGAGCTCGCAGTGTAGCCGCTGGGAAGCAGCTGTCGAAGATCGCCAGAAGAGCTCGCCCATGTAAGAATGTGAGCTCGCCGTGTAGAGCTTATCTGGGAAGAGCTCATCGTGTAGCTATCGGGAAGAGCTCACAGTATCAGTTGTAAGAGCTCGCCCATGGGCAATGAGCTCGCCGGCGAGCCGCTGGGAAGAGCTCGTCAGTAGATCAAGCCGTAGAAGAGCTCGTCCATGTAAATAATGGGAGCTCTGGGGCAGAAGCCGCTGGGAGGAGCTCGTCAGGTAGAGCTATCGGGAAGAGCTCGTCAGTGTAGCTATCAGGAAGAGCCTGCCAGATCAAGCAAGAGCTCATTCAAAATAATGAGCTCTGCTAGCGTAGCCAAGGTGAGGAGCTCGCCGTAGATCACGTGGAGAGCTCGTCCATGTGGGGCACAGGAGCTCGCCGTGCAGAGCCGCTGGAAGAGCTCACGTAAAGGTCATTGTAAGAGCTCGTCCATATAAATGGCTAGGAGCTCGTCGGGGTAGCTGGCTGGGAAGAGCTTCGGCCGTGCATCGTAAGAGCCGCCCATGGGCATTGCGAGCTCGTCAGTAGCCGCTGGGAAGAGCTCTGCCGAAAAGACTAGCAAGCAGCTCGTCCATGTTTCGTGTGACGGGAAAGAGTCACGGCTGAGCAACAAGGGCTCCGGGCGCTAAGGCCGAAAGCGGCGATGTGAGCTCGAGCGCCGGCTCGACCCGAGGCGTGTGGCCTCGCGGCGGGAGTAGGTGAGCTCGCCAAAGTGAGCGCGGGTCGGGCGCTAAGGCCGAGTGGCGACGTAGCCCAGCCGGGTCTCGACTCCCGAGGCGGTGGCTCGCAAGGCGGAGTAGGTGAGTCGCCAAAGTGAGCGCTGCGGGCCCGGGCGCGCTAAGGTCGAGCGCGATGTGTACCGAGCCGGTTCGACTCCCCGAGGCGCGTAGCCCTCAGGCGAGTAGGTGAGCTCGCCAAAGTGAGCAGCTGCGGTTAAGGCGACTTTAGCGCCGGCGGGCTTTGGGTGAATCGAACCGCCAGATGTCCTCGGAAAGCAAGGTGGTGATCCGCCATACGCGGATTTATGGAGTAACTGACCGGAGCCATGACTTTTCGAGCGCTTTGACTCCTTTATAAATGGTGGCCCGCTGCCTCGTATCTTTATGCCTTTGGAGACTTCGCTCTCGCCGGGTGGATGAAGTTTGCCTGGGATGGATGCTCGACGTCCTACGCCGGAGTTCCTCCGATGTCTTCGGATCGCCTCTTCTCGGGTCTTCATATGTGGAGTTTGTGTTTTTCCCTAGTCTCCCCTTTACGGGAGTCATGTTGTTCTCGCTTGTTGTGGGATGCCGGAGGGGGTGGTGCATCCTCGCGCCGCACTGCTTTCTTCTTTATCTTCTTCCTCCTCCTTTCCACCTCTTCTTCCTCTTTTCTTCCTCCCTTCTTTCTTATTCCACGCCTTTCATCCGCTTTCTTTTTCCCTTTTTTTTTTTTTTTTTTTTTTTCTTTGTCTTTCTCCTTTGTCTCCATCTTTTTTCTCTTTTCTTTTTTCCCTATCACACCCCTCTTTTTCTTTATTCCTGGTCTTTTCTCCTTGTCTCCATCTTTTCTCTTTTCTTTTTTCCCCTATCACAACTTCTTTCTTTATTCGTCTTTTCCTTTGTCCCTATCTTTTTCCTTTTTTTTTTTTGGCAACTGCTTGTATTGAGTGTTTTTCGAGATGTAGTCAATGACGCCACTGATTGTAACCGAATATGATTCATTTGGAATAAAGAGAGACTTTTTATTTTTATGAATTTTCTCATTGCGTATGTTTCTCGAACTGTTTGCGATACTAAATTACATGCGTATGCCCGACTCGTCATATAAGAATTGATAAGGTTTTATTGTAAACCGTGCTCTAATGCAAAACGCTTCCAAAAAGTTCGCTGCCTCCATGTATGTCAGAAGATTTTTCCCTCCTCTCAAGCCGAGCTCATAATCGTCAAGGTCTCGACGACCGTTATTATGTAAGGACCTTCCGCTTAAGCCTAGTTTCCCATGCGTTGATTCTTCCTTGTCGGCATAAGCTTTTTAGGACCAAATCACCCTAAGATGTAACTTCTCGGCTTGACCTCCGTCAGGAAAGTACCCCGGGTCGTCTCCTCGATACTCTCTGCAAAGGCCGTTGAACCCCGCCACGCTTTTTCATCCAAGACCTAAGTTCGGGACGCAGGCTCCGGGCCATTTTGTTCCTCCGATGCTAACCCCGACTTCTAGGAGATTTTATTCCAACCTCAACAAGCATCGCTTCGCCAGCTGTGGCAACGGGTCTCCCCGAGTCGCCACTGTGTCGCCCTGGTAGCCCATAATACCCTGAGGTATTCTACCCAACTTCCTTTAAGATCTTCCAGCTTGGTTTTTAAGGCAGCTTTAAGGGTTCTGATGGTGACCTCAGCCTGTCCGTTTGATTGCGGGTGTGCTGGTGACGAGTAATAATTTTTAATTCCGAGCTCGGCACAAAAATCCCGACCCTGGGTGTCAGCCGAACCCGCTTCCGTTATCCGATACTGTGGCTCTGGGATGCCTTTAACCTCGCATATGACGGCTCGCCACACAAAGTCACAGATCTTCGCTCGTAATCGTGGCTAAGGGGCCTCTATTTCCGCCCATCACTTGCGAAATAATCTAACGCGACAATTATGAATTTGCATCGCCCTCGCTCAATGGGCGTGGGTCCCACACATGTCCAACCCCACCTGGCCGGAAGCGGCCGTGGTCGGTAATTGACGCCAAGGGCCTCGACTGAGGCGTGATATTTTAGCGTGCTCCTGGCAGATTCTGCATTTCTTGACTAAGTCGGTCGCATCTTTAAGTATCGTGGGCCAGTAGTACCCCTGCCTCAAGACTTTTCCTGCTAACATTCGAGCTCCGATATGATTCCCACATATGCCTTCATGTACTTCTCTTAGCACGTATTCAGTGTCCTCCCCTGCGATGCATTTCAGAAAGGTGCGGGCAAATCTCTGTAAAGGCTTTTGTGATTGGTAAACCCGAAAGACCTTACCCTTATCTTAAATCCGGTTCTTTCGGTCGTCTGTAAGGTTCCGCGACATATAATCCCAAACAGTAGTCCATCCGCCACGCGGGATCCTACTGGGCGACTTCCATGTCAGAGAAAGGGTCGGCCAGTGAGGGTCTCGCTAGGTATCCGCGAGGGCGTGGACCGCCGAGATCTTCTCGCATGGTCGTGGGCTAGTTTCTCCAAGGCCGTTCGTGATTCTCTGCCTGGGACGCCTGACCCAAACCAATACAAACTTTTTTAGCAAATTACGGACTTTTTGGAGATATAGAACCATCGTCTCACTTTTGGCCTCGTACGTGTCTTCTTCGATTCAGTCGACCACCCGCCTGGGAGTCACCCGACCTAAATCGGTCGACCTCTAATGTGTGGGCGAGGTTGAGGCCTGCTATGACTGCCTCATACTCGGCTTCGTTGTTGGAAGCACCGAACCCAAACCTAAGTGCGTATTCAATGTCTATCCTTCTGGTGAGGTGAGGATTAACGCTCCGCTCCCTCGTAAGGCTGGTGCCCGTCTACGCAGAGTTTCCGATACGGAGGTCAGTCTCCGACCGTGTGGGTTTAAGAAGCTCTATCGAGTGAATTCCATGACGGCCCACAGTGATTCGCCCCTTTGCGGCGCCTCTGGCCACTGAAGTCGAACTCCGCTGGCCTCTACGCCCACCCATCACCTCCGAGACTTCCGGCTTGTGTAATACCTCCGGCTTCATTGGGTACTACCGACTTCTATGGTGTGAGCCCCGAAATGGTGGATCGAGTTTCCGGCCACCGTCACCAAAGGCTAGTATCAATTTTTCCATTCTCGGGTACCTCTCCTCCGCTCCTCTCAAGGCTCGACTGCAGTAGTAAACCGGGTGCTGGACTCGCTCCTTGTATCGGACGAGTACTGCACTGGTTGAGAAATCCGATACGGCTAAGTATAAAGTGAGGAGTTCTCCTTCAAGGGGACTTACTAGAATGGGAGGAGAGCTTAGGTATGTTTTTAACGCCATGAATGCTTCTTCGCATTTTTCATTCTAATCGGGAAGGCTTTTAGAACTGGAAGAAAGGCTTCTGCAGATGGTCACTCGCTCGATACGAACCGCGCACCGCCGCAACCCTTCCTGTCAGTCGCTGGACCTCCTTTATTCCTGAAGGGGACGGCATGTCGAGCAATGCTTTTATTTTGTCTCGATCTGGCTTCGATCCCTGCGGGTTAACTATAAACCTAGAATTTTCTCAACATACGCCGAAGGCGATGAATGGTTCAACTTCATGTTAGTAATTCCTTGATCCGGAATGCCCTGAGAGATGAGTGATATGGAGATCTGACTTAGTGGATTTTACCAAAGATGTCGCCTTATGCTACCTCCATCGTTGTGCCTATCCTGCCTTGGAACATCCGCCCACTAGTCTCCCGGGGTAGGTTGCCCCCGTGATTCTTGAGTCCAAACGGCATTACCTGACAATGAGGGTTCCTTGTGGCTGACGACGAAGTCTTTTCGTCCCCTCGGTTCATGTGCCGATTTGATTGGTGAAATTTAAAATGCATCCATAAACCCAGTGGCCAGGCCTACCGTGGCATCCACGATGAGGTCGATTCTTGGTAGAGGGAAACTGTCCTTCGGGCACGCTTTGTTTATGTCAGTGAAGTCGATGTAGAGTCGCCATTTGCCGTTAGCTTTTTTACGAGCACAACGTTAGCTAGCAACTCCGGGTATTCTACCTCTCTTATCGCTCCCGCTTGGAGGAGCTTGCCGACCTCCACATTGATGGCTTCTTCGCTTTCCGCAGTCAAGGCTATTAATCTGTTTAAATGAGGACGGTGGTTCAACTTGAGCGATCATCGTGGGGTCGATTCCTCCCATGTCCGATCGCTCCATGCAAAAACATCTTTATTCCTCGTTTTTAAACCGACTTGGCGAGGCCTTCGAGGTTTCCGTCAACTCTGATCCGACGTAGTTTAGATGCCCCGGTCGTCATCCGATATCGGGTTCCAGCTCCCCGAGGGTTCGTGGGTGAGCACCGTCGCGTCAAGTTCGTCATACCATACTTGGCCGACCGCCTCGCTCTGCGGAGGCCGGTAGAAACATCCCCGCCGCCACTCACGATCTCCTCGAACCATTCCGACCTATTTACTGGGTTGAATTCGACATCATGTGGTAAGCCGAGGGGATGGCTTTATTAAGGGGTTGGGAGGAGGGTCCGCTTAGCAAAGATATTGTAGGCCGATCAGGGTGTCCACTATAAGGAACTCGCTTGTCAAGGTCAAGTGGGGGTTCTCCTGTGGTCGCACTACCAATCGAGCCCAACGATAACACCTTCTCTCCTGAAAATCCCCGTAGATGTGTGCTGATGGGGTCTATCTTGTCTCTTCCAATACCCATTTTATCGAAGGTCGACGCGAAGATGATGTCACCACCCCGCTATCAATTAAACCCTGAATTGTGGTATCACACAATCGTGACCGACTACTAGGCAGTCGCCACTGTGGATGCCGCATCCCTTCCGTGATCCGAGTCCGAGAACGTGATGGTAGTGTCATCACAGACTTTAGACACTACTTGCATTTTCCCCATGTCCGCGATCTCATGCTCCGTAGGCTTTTCGAAAGCGTAACTAGATTCCTCCTCCTCCGAATCCTCCGAGATCCCCGACTTCTCCTGGCCATTGTGTTGGAATAGTTATCTATAGAGATGGCTAAATAAGGAGCGGTTCGATTATGGTTCTGCGACTCAGTTTGATTATGAGCTGATTCCCTGAAGCAGTGAAACGTCAAGATATCCGCGCCAGACGATATTCTATTTCTCTTCTACAGATACAATATCGCTGCGATGCCCATGGCCCCCGTGGAACTCGCAATACTGCATTATCCTCGTCGATCTCGATTTCCATCCGAGCCTACTATCCAGAATCGCTCGCTTCGCACTTCAAGGTATCTGTGGATACAAGGCCGTTAGTGGAGTGAAGTGCCGTGTTCGGGTAAAGGTCTTCGCCTTCGTCATTCGGCCCAAACGGGTCTCCGAGACTTCTCCTTTAAGGATCAAGCCCTATTCCGGGCCCGGGATTTCTCTGATCTTCATTCCCCTCGGGACTCCGTCTCCGTCGTCACTTGTCGCCCCTTTTCTTTCGCGCGAGGAGCTCTTGATATGAGGGCCTCCTCGCTGCTTATATATTTTTCTGCTTTCACAGGACCTCGCCATGCTAAATTGAGGGTTCTTTTCGAGATGTGAGAACATCAAGTCCTTTCGATCAGACGCTAACCCGCTGGCGAAAGCCGTGACAAATGGGAATTTTTCGTCTGCACGCTCTACCTTCGTGTGACCTGCTGAATCTTAGTACATATGATTTCAAACTCGCGATCCTCACAGATGGTTGAGAGATGGTACGGCTCGTACGTCCGGTTCGATGAAGGGAGACGAACGGAATATAGTTCCCGAATGATGCGATGGATGGCTGGGGAATTTTTGTCGAACCAGCTGGCACGTCCTTGCCGTAATGGCGAACGCACGATCGCACGCGATCCCAAACCCACAGAATGATCCGATTATATTAATACGATCGACGATCTTTAGCTCCATCGAACGCCTCTACCCGAGGCATTCAATTTACCGAAGCGGGAAAGTGCAAAGACTCCCATTAAGGAGATTCCGCTTATCGCACTGAAAGTATCCATAGTATCCGGTCCGGGCCCTTCACCACTTCCTCACGCGCACGAGCTCTTGTTGGAAGGCTTCAACCTCTGCCCTATGATCGTTTCTCCCGCTTCTAGCTGAGGGTGATTCGCTTCAACCGGGCTTCCTGTATCGCTGCTTTCCTCTTTCTCCGCAGAGCCACCCAAGGGTCCATGCCCCGCCCGACCGGATCGCTTCGCTGATGCCTCGAAGTGTCTCGCCGTCGCTCCTCACGGAGGAGGTTACGGGCCTTGCTGGCTCGTGGCCCCCGCCGATGTCGTGATTCGCCGTAAGCCGCCTCCAATTCTTCACTAAACGCCGTCGACGCGCGGCGCCCACTTCGCTGTATCGCTTGGCGCCGTTTCCATCGCCTCAGGGGGTCCGCCGCCATATCACCGTGGATTCCGTGGTCCTCGTGGATTGTTACTTCCCGCCGCCTTGCTGATACCATCGCGAATCGGCGAACGGCGTTTATGAAGGAATTGTCGTTCTACGCATCGCGCCAACCGATGATGCCTTTTCAACCGAACCGGCCGGAGCGTGGGGCCGCCGCTGGACCCGATATTCAGGGGTCGATGCACGCCCGGTCGTCTGGGTCGGCGCGATCGCCAAGACTATCGACCGTTGTGCCCTACGTATCCTTTCGCAAGAACAAAGAAGAAGGGGGGTCGGGCGAGGGCTTACCGTGCCGCTCCGACGCCTGCCGATTCTTTCGAGAGGAAAGAGAGAACGCGGATCGCTAGTATCGGGCGCATCTTTTGGGGCAGTTTGAGCCGCCAGATTTATAAATTCGACATTCATCCATTCGACGATGACTAGGAGTCCTTCCATCGATGCATGTTTCCTCATATAGTTAACCTTTAGATTTAGCAATCGATTAGTCAAATGATCTTATTTAGAGTGATCCTCCTTCCGTATCGTTAACGCCCTCTTTTCCTCCTTGATAATGGGATTTGATCGACGAGTAAGGCGTCTTAGAGATATTCCCATTGCTATTTGTGTGTAGATATTACTGACCACAAAGGGCCTTCCCCCTGCCTTCCAAATTCATGCTCGGGTCTGATTGGTCAGCTTCTTGTTTGGCCGCATGTGGACATGAACGCCCCTCACCACTCTTTCGGGCCGCGACGAAAATGCTCCGCCGGGCCACATCCCTATCGTAATCCATACCTAGAGATCTGCTAATTGGATCTCAATAAAAAAAAATATGATTTGGCACTAGACATCTAATTCTGGGCCTTCTACCTTATTCCCAATGCCAGACGAAGAGAGAGAGTTGGCTCTCTTCGCTTCTCCTTCGGGACGATCGCTTTGTGGTTTTTTTTCTCTCTATCCCTGTATATTGCCCAACATGGCATATAAGTAGCTATGGCAGACCTAAAGACAAATAAGATTCATTCTAATGTAAATATATGAACTTATTTACTAATTATAATTCACTCCACTAAAGAATCATAATTGCACTCCCCATTTATTTGAAAGTATAATTTGAGCCTCTTTGTTATTAAATACTTATTAATCTCCTTAATGTTAAGATTACAGATACTGCTGATTAAATTAAATTATCGACAATTTTATTTAATCAACATCCGATACTACCTTGGAGACATTCCACTTGACTTATTTGATATGCTCTACTAAAAATTCACCTCAGAGGGTTTGACATAATCAAAACTTATAAAGATTCTGCGGAGACATCATCAATCCAATTCACAGGACGTGGATTCCGTTAATAATTAATATTCACTATACAATTAATACAATTATCCAAGTCACTTAGATTATCGACTATAAAGATCTCTACTTTATGAATCAAAATAAACCAATAATAAATGCACATGTTCATTAATTATCTCGAGATTAAGAGTAATAAGATTTATAATAATCCATGGAGATAATTATTTTATGTGTCAATATAAAATAATTACCCCAAGTTGGTCATATTCAATACACACGAGTGTACTAGCACAAGAAGTTGAGATTAAGCCTGTGAGACCCCATAAAATTCCAATTTTCTGAAAAATGGCAAAATCGTACTTCTGGCCAAAATTTAATTTTCTAGATCCCTGATGATGAAACAGATTTCACCGCCGGACCGGTTCATTAAATTCAGTTTAACACATCGACTACCGAATCTCGAGACAACCTGAATTTAAGACGCTTCTCGGCGATCGCGGCTTTCAGTCACAGAAAACGATACGCGATGTGACGAAAGTCACTTATAACACGTGACCATGTACTTGCGCCAGATGCAGCAGATAAATGATAATCGACGCCGGGCAGAGCGCCAAAATGTCGAATCCAAATCTGTACATACGCCATTTTCGTGGAAACTTAAATGATAATAGGACAAAATGTGAATAGTGTCATCCTCCCACTAAGCCGTTAAAAACGTGAAAGTGAGATGGATCAGGCCTACGCTATAGTTCATTTGGGAGTTTTCGACAAACTCCGTTGGAGGCAGGGTTTCATCCTACTTGTTTTACTTTCATTTAAGAAATTTTGGCTGGACAAGCTTTATTGGCTGGAGGCCAACTATTGAGCTGATCACTCCCAAAACTGACCGACTATTATTGAATTTTTGGAGTTCATTGGATACCAGACCGTAGGGGCTATTTTTGGGTGCTTATTTCATAGTTTGCGAAATAAATTGTATCGCGATGCGATGGTTTAAATGGCTTATAAATTCGTTCATCAAGTGGAACCGATGTTTGGTGATTTGCCGTGAACAGTAAACCGAGGGTTTTACTGTTCACGTGAATAATGTTCATGAAATAAATTTTGTGAGAAAATTAATGGTCGAGTAATCTAAACCTAATTACTCACGCTGTTAATTAGCCAACGCGAGCTAATTTTTGATGTAATGGATTGTAGAAATTGCATAACATGTTTGTGTGTGAGATTTAAATTATGTAAATGTATATCATGTTACATATATTCGTACGTTAAGATATAAATCAGACGGGACCAGATCACGTATTCCATGAGACCGACACCTTAACAATAGAGGAGTGCATGAGGTGGTTTATCGAGATAATTGTTTCTGAGGGTCGACTAATAATAATAATTACTTCGAGCCAGCCCATTACAATACTCCACAGAACACCATATAAATATCAATCGTCTGAAATAAATCTAATCGATATATTAATTCCGAGGGTCATTTCCACTCACTGTGACTATTGCAGCCCATCCAATTACTTATATCACATTGTCTAATAAATAAAAACAAATATCTTTGTTTTGAAATTATGTTTTCATACATGGCTTAGGTATGAAGGAGCTCTGGTGAGGACTCCTGGAAATGGGTTGGTCATTTGTATTATCCAAGAGGTGATCACTAATTCATTCGAATGTGTGTTTACTTTGGAGAACAGATACGCACTTAAAAGGAAAGAGGCAACTTATTTAGGTGGACTCACCATTGAAGGATAGCTCACCCCGTCACGAGATATTATTTTAGGTACAGTGAGCTGCCTCGATGGAGATGCCATCCTAGAGACCGCTTTAGAAGAAAGTTTTGTCAAGTGACTTTGGTTTTGTTATGTACATGTATTGGGAAATCTCTGTAAGTTTAATATATGATGTGGCAAGGCGATAATTTTATTACCTCTTGAGACTATTGTATATAGTTGGGATTTATTTAGATAAGTATTGGTTGTGGGCCCAAGTAGTCGTTTTACTCATATATATGTCATATTGAACTGTTTGGGACAGATTTTGTTCTTGGGTAGAGCTCCACATACAAAGGAGACTGCCTGATTTTCGTGAATAGTGTCGGGCCATTCGATTGCTCACGAAGATTCATGGCCACGGTGGTAGCTCAACGAACCCCGCGATTCGCGCTACAAAGCCATTCC